>MJUU01030360.1:29563-61220 GCA_002080025.1 Modiolus philippinarum
CCCCGAGGGTATTCACCAGTCCAATAGTCAGACTTGTCTGGCACGAAAATTTACCTTGCGTTTTATAAAAAAATTACTGTCTTCATCAAAATTCTAAACCCTTTAAATATACTACGGCTTCATTCCGTGTATTGCACTCGGTAGATGTCCTTAGTACTGGATTTGGTTTCCTATTTCGGTAGTTTTGGTAATGAGTACTTCTTTTTTGTCTATTTTTTGGATTATGGCTTTCCATATTATTTGATTCTAATGCTGCTGATGAGAGGTTACTCCTTGAAACACGTGTACAGCATAACGAAATTTACTGTATCTTATGCTACTTCGGTATGTTTGTATTTTTAAACCATTGGACCGATGCCACTGCTGGTGGACCAGAGGTCCCCGAGGGTATTCACCGTATTTTTGTATTTTTAAACCATTGGACCGATGCCACTGCTGGTGGACCAGAGGTCCCCGAGGGTATTCACCAGTGCAATAGTCAGACTTGTCTGGCACGAAAATTTACCTTGCGTTTTATAAAAAAAATTACTGTCTTCATCAAAATTCTAAACCCTTAAAAAATACTACGGCTTCATTCCGTGTATGGCACTCGGTAGATGTCCTTAGTACTGGATTTGGTTTCCTATTTCGGTAGTTTTGGTAATGAGTACTTCTTTTTTGACTATTTTTTGGATTATGGCTTTCTATATTATTTGATTTTAATGCTGCTGATGAGAGGTTACTCCTTGAAACTCGTGTACAGCATAACGAAATTTACTGTATCTAATGCTACTTCGGTATTTTTGTATTTTTAAACCATTGGACCGATGCCACTACTGGTGGACCAGAGGTCCCGGAGGGTATTCACCAGTCCAATAGTCAGACTTGTCTGGCACGAAAATTTACCTTGCGTTTTATAAAAAACTTACTGTCTTCATCAAAATTCTAAACCCTTTAAAAATACTACGGCTTCATTCCGTGTATGGCACTCGGTAGATGTCCTTAGTACTGGATTTGGTTTCCTATTTCGGTAGTTTTGGTAATGAGTACTTCTTTCTTGACTATTTTTTGGATTATGGCTTTCCATATTATTTGATTCTAATGCTGCTGATGAGAGGTTACTCCTTGAAACACGTGTACCGCATAACGAAATTTACTGTATCTTATGCTACTTCGGTATTTTTGTATTTTTAAACCATTGGACCGATGCCACTGCTGGTGGACCAGAGGTCCCCGAGGGTATTCACCAGTCCAATAGTCAGACTTGTCTGGCACGAAAATTAACCTTGCGTTTTATAAAAAAAATACTGTCTTCATCAAAATTCTAAACCCTTTAAAAATACTACGGCTTCATTCCGTGTATGGCACTCGGTAGATGTCCTTAGTACTGGATTTGGTTTCCTATTTCGGTAGTTTTGGTAATAAGTACTTCTTTTTTGACTATTTTTTGGATTATGGCTTTCCATATTATTTGATTCTAATGCTGCTGATGAGAGGTTACTCCTTGAAACACGTGTACAGCATAACGAAATTTACTGTATCTTATGCTACTTCGATATTTTTGTATATTTATAATTGATTTCCAGTTATATGTATGTGCATAAATTGAAAAATTATTATGTTCTTTGTAAGTTAATAGTTACACCTAAACATTATTTATTTTATTCATATAGACTAAGGACAAAGTCTGAGGTTATTATATGTCTAATAAGTCCATATACCACATATCGACAGAGTAAAACATTGTTGTATTACATTTGAAGCTTTCGTGGTATACATTACATTTTTTGTCAATCCGCCAGGCAGAACTTAATTTTAGATGGCCAAAATGGATCTGCAGATATATCTATTATTTGCCAAAAAAAAAATAATGCTTTTATATATATGTGATGTCTTGTCTACCATAAAACCACATAACAACTTGTTACTATGGTATGGATGTTATTTTTGAATATAATACAATTTGAAATACAGTTCTTTTCAGACTGACGGTTCGGTTCTAATTTACTTTGAAACCTTGTTACAGTTTAAAGAGACTTTGAGAGGGATCAAGAGCCCTATTTTAGTTGGACATTTACACATGAAAAACAAGGACATGGGGTAAATGTCAATGAGACAACATCCCATATCCAGATTAAACGATCCAAAACAAAGCATCTAGTGTCTTTCAATAAATAATAGTAAATTATACAAAGACACAAAATATATCAGTTCCTTTCAGTATACAGTGTATACGAACACTAATAGTTTAATGGTAGCTTCCAGAATCGCTGATCTTATATCCACTTGTATTGTCTCTCAATATTTACTTATTTTTATTTTTCATACGACCGCAACCAAAAAATTAACAAAAAATAATGAGTTCGTTTATTGTTGCTGTCCTCATCGGTAGACACTTTTGTTTTAGGTACTAAATAACTTATGTACCAGTTGATCAATCATATTTTTACACAATCTTCATTGGCACAAAAGGAAGGCTGTCATTGGTTTTTGTTGCCACTCTCTTTTTTAAAAGGGCCCAAAGGGCATTATTGGGTGTTTTCACATATTTGGTGATGAAAATTTTATAATTTATCAGATTTTTTATAAGATTTTCCTCAGTATGTTCCCGAGGAAATTCCCAATCAGAGGTGTGTCAATGGATTTCACGTCGCATGTACGATTCATGAGGTGAACGGGGCCCAAAAAATGGAGAATCTGAAAAAAAATATATATTTTTTTTATTTCTACCCCGATTTGATGCACCATTTTCAACTGATTCCTCATAAAAATTATCATAGCGCCTAACTTTAGATTTTTGATACATTGTTTTATTTCGGAACTATAAGGAGTAAAACAAGGCAGATATTCATCACTGCCGTTAAAACTTAACGATTGTTATCGTAGAACCCATGGAAAAATCACATCCCTGCAGTACTGACCTTGATGGGAATAAGATATGTGAACATCGTAGTAGCACGTTTGTTTTTTGAGGCGTTCAATAGAGACAAGGTTCATTATGGTTAAGCAGTTAATGGAACCCGAACATTTCACTATGTAAAAAAAGTGATCAAAATCAAATTCATGTACCAAATTTTGTTTTGCTTCTGTGATCGATACATCCAGAATTTAGATTATACAAATGCTGGGTATGTTGAAAGCTGGAATCTGGCATCTCTTAGAGTTAAAAATGATGTTAAAAATAATATTCAAGTACAAAAAAAAATTGAATCTGTTTGTTCAACTTCTGAAAGGCAACTACCAACAAGCAATTAAAAAAAATCACAATCAGCCATGGCACCCAACAGCCAAGTCCAAGTAAGATCACATAAGATAAGTGAGAAATCAACTAAGAAAGGCAGATATATACCAGCCCTTACAAGACCGCTTGCAAGTGTTTTTGGTTATATTACAAGATTTACGTTGCAGTGCAAAGTTTTAGGAATTGCAACTCAAATGCTCTTAATACGAAGAAATTATGTTTATTGTTCTCATTTGAAATCCATTGCACTGATTTTGTATGCGAAACAAGACAAAATCGACAATTTTGTGAACAATTAAAAGACTCCTGAAAGCCTCCAAGTACATATGCCCCAAGATTATCTGCAACAACAAGGCTTAAAGTACCATAGAATTTATGTTCACCATCAATCATCTTTGTTAACTCTCAATCCTTCTGTTTCAAGAATATGTATGTCTTAAAACAGCATCAAAACCTTCAGATTTGATCAAACTTGACACGCATCAAGCTGAATACAAAAGAGCTGGGATCTATGTTTTGGGGGTAGATTTCCAAGAAGCATATAAAAAGCACCAATCTTAAAATTCTGAACTTTATTGCCAATCGGATTGCTAGAAGTAAATTCGCCAAACTACAACATAATTTCTAATGCTCTTGAATCCGAGTTAAATAAAGGATTTTTTTCATAAATATTTCCACCAGAAAAGTCTCGCAAAATGTCATCTGTTGATTGATGACCATTTTTAACATACGAAAAAATATCATCAAATTTTAGTAAATGTTTAAGATTTTCAAGAATATGTACATAATGGTATTTCCCTTGTTTACGTGTAGTTCTCAGACTTGACAAGTTATATTCCATTGGGCTTACAAAAAAGAAAATATTCCTTAATGTACTTGTCTAATTCGTATTCTGAATTTAAAGCACTACATAAGAATTCAACAGGTATTTGATATCCCTGCTGAAATAATTCACTATTGGCATTTTCATTTATTTACTCCAGAATTTTTCCGGAAACTTCAATCATGATCATAACCTATCATGTCAACAATTTCATGCACTAAAGACATCACAGCATTTGCTGGTAACTTAGATTTTTCCCTAAGTTTAACTAAAAACACTAAAGACATCACAGCATTTGCTGGTAACTTAGATTTTTCCCTAAGTTTAACTAAAAACAAGGCAAACTTTCTCTCAAAATCAGTTCCGGTATCAAAATTTCCAACTTCGATGTTTTCTGCTGTCTTCGATTCATTATTGGATTCAAACTCACGATTATTTTCTCCAGTTTCATCACTGTTATCATGCAATGCATCTAGATTATCCGAGTCCCTATTTGCATTTTTTCCAAGTAAAATGTTGTTGATAAAAATTTTCATGATTTCTTTTTAAGTGTTTAACATAAGATGCAGTTTGTCTTTATGTTCTAGCACAACCAGTCTTGGCAAGATATTTGAAAATCATGGTCACTGTCATGAGTAAACCGATAATTAGGTACTAGCTTAGAAACATATCTGACTGAATAACTACATTTTATACAAGAATGCGTTGTAAATTATTACATGATAAATGTAATACTGTTTGTGCTTTTAGCAAAAATAAGGCAAAAAGTGAGGAATGATAATAAGATGAAAAAACAAAAATCACGCAAACTCCATATTCAAGTATTCTTTTTTATCATGGTCATGCTGACTGCAACGATGTGCTTCAGTTCATCAAAGAATATCTAGGTGGCTCTAAATTGAAGCTGTGTTCATACCTAGCTCGTATTAGTTACAGTAATACATCAATAATTTGGGCCTGTGATATAAGAGAAATTTTTGTGGATTTTAATATCAAGGAGCTGATGGATTTGAAGCTAGTGTTCGATGAATCTATATTTGAAAGCAGATGAAAGCACCATCGCAGAAATAATAAAGGTTATTTATATGTTTCACAATTTAAGTCAATGTGCAAATTGTATATTTTCTTACATTATTTTTTGGTTGTCTCCCTTAATTTTATGGTTTGTCTCCCTTTGAGTTTTTAAATTGTCTCTCCTTACACTTTACGTAGGCAACAAAGCGAGTGAAACTATTTACGATTGTACACACAATAGTTGCATTTGAAGGTTTGTCTGGTATTTTCATTAATATTTTGTTTTGTTACTTTTTGTCTGCAGTAAGGCTATAAAACTTAGCGCTATTAAATAATTTAGATTCAGCAATAAATACGAAACTAGGGGATGATAGACAGACAATTGCTGAACGATGTACTAAAAATTATGTGTGTTAAAGGGGAGGAGAGGCTTTCTGTCTTCTATCATGAATAGTTAAATATAATGTCAATTATTGATAGAAATACAAAGTCAGTCAACCGTTTCTTCAGCTGATTCTGAGTTATCAAAGATGATCTTCCTTTCAATAATTGAAAGTGGTAATGGTAAAATGTCTACATTAAGCGATAGAAACCGATCATTCTTTTTTAGCTCACCTGACTCAAAGGGTCAGTGTGAGCTATTGCCATCACTCGGCGTATGTCGTCCGACGTCGGTCGTCCGTCCGTTAACTTTTCACATTTTCATCTTCTCTGAAACCACTGAAGCAAATTCAACCAAACTTTACATGAATGATGTATGGAAGGTCCTTTACAAAGATTGCTCATTTTGTTCCGATCTGATAAAAAACATGGCCGCCAGCGCGGAACTTAGTTTAACATTGGACCCTATGGGAAACTCACATTTTCATCTTCTCCTCTAAAACCAATGAAGCAAATTCAACCAAACTTCACAGGATTGATGTACGGAAGGTCCTTTACAAAGAAAGCTCATTTCGTTCTGATCCGATAAAACATGGCCGCCAGCGCGGAATTTAGGTTTAACATTGGACCCTATGGGAAAAATCACTTTTTCATCTTCTCCTCTGAAACCGCTAACGCAAATTCAACCAAACTTTACAGGAATGATGTACTTAAGGTCCTTAACAAAGATTGCTCATTTCCATTGGATCCGATAAAAAACATGATCGCGCCAGCACGGAACTTAGTTTTACATTGGACCCCTATGGGAAAATCACATTTTCATCTTCTACTCTGAAACCACTGAAGTATATTCAACCAAACTTCACATGAATGATGTATGGAAGGACCTTTACAAAGATTGCCCATTTTGTTCTGATCCAATAAAAACATGGCCTACAGCGCAGAACTTTGGTTTAACATTGGACCCTATGGGAAAAATCACATTTCCATCTTCTCCTCTGAAACCAATGAAGCAAATTCAACCAAACTTTGCAGGAAGATGTACTTAAGGTCCTTCATGAAGATTGATTATTTCGTTCCAAACGGATAAAAAACATGGCCGCCAGCACGGAACATAGTCTAACATTGGACCCTATGGGAAAATCACATTTTCATCTTCTCCTCTGAAACTATTGAAGCAAATTATTCCAAACTTTACAGGAAAGATGTATGGAAGGTCTTTTACAAAGATTGCTCATTTCCTTCCGATCGGATAAAAAACATGGTTGCCAGGGCGGAATTAAGGTTTAACATTGGACCCTATGGGAAAAATCACATTTTCATCTTCTCCTCTGAGACCGCTGAAGCAAATTCAACCAAACTTTACAGGAATGATGTACTTAAGGTCCTTAACAAAGAATGCTCATTTCAATCTGATCCAATAAAAAACATGCCTGCCAGCAAGGAATGTTTTTGGTCATTTTTGGTCATGTATGGCATAGAAGCATTATGTCAGGTGAGCGATACAGGCTCAGTCTCTGAGCCTCTAGTTATAACTGAGCAAGAACTTCTTATGATTCGGAAACATTAGTGCAAATGGCACCAGCAAAAAGGGATATACTGCATATGAAGAATATTTGAGGGATCCTTTATATTTGAAATGAATACAATACAGTCTTCTTTCATCTAAGCCATATAAACTTAAAACAAAAGTTTTGTTTTGTAATACTGGTATGGAATTTTGTTTCATATGTGGAAGTATACAAAAAGAATACATTAAATTATTGCAAAAATTGATTAAAGAGAATTGATTCTTAATGTTTTGGATTGCCTATGTTATTAGCAGGTGTTATGCTCAATATTACTTTTCAAAGTAATGCAGTATGCACTAAGCTGAAAAAGCTACGACAGCTATCTAAATGTATCCAAGCGATGCTTCGGGCCTATGAGACATGTTCCGTATTAGCAGTTCAGTACTTTTTGCTTTTGGTTATCAAAGGATAATATACTAAACAAGAAGTTATATTTAAGTTATAGTATTGAGCGTTTGTTAAGTGTACATCATAAAATATGACACAAAATTTCTACTCATCTTTTTGACCCTTCACTTATTTGATAGCTTTATCCAAGATCTGGGGGATTGTTGCCCTTGTGAAAGACATCCTAATTACTTTTTCATTATTCTATGACGGCAAACTTTCACGCATACCATGCCATCAGTGTTTCGGCATCTTTTTCAAATATAGCTTCAGCAATTCGTCTTCAGCACGTTAAGAGCAGGAATCTTTAATTTAAACGCATTTTTGCGACATTCACATTTATTTTCACTGACAGGTAACCTTTAATTTCAATGCATTTTTGCGACATTCACATTTATTTTCACTGACAGGTACTCTTTGACGGACAAGGAGAAACGGGAAAACGAAACATTATATTATCGTTGAACGCTGTTTTGGGACTAGCACAAACTCCTCATGAAACAAGGACTGATTCCGAATTCCATCCAACCAGCAGGCTTTTCTGTAAAAAAATAAGCCGTCGAAGAAATTGATTTCTCCATAAACTTAGCAAATCCTTTCGACCACACAACTGAGTTGAAAGATCATTTCCTTCACCGGAAAAGATCCTTGTCTGCCACCAGATGGCTGAGGTACACAAAGGGATTGAACAAGCAATGAAACGTAGAAAAGCCATCAACCATCTCTTCTAACATTCAACTTAAGATGTGTGCCTGAATTTTACACGTATATTGAATGTAAAAACTATTTATGATTTCAATATCTAGTATATTCACTTGTCCATGAAAACAACCGTTGGAAAGACCAAGGCCGAAAATCGTTTTTAACAATACAAGTTGGTGATACCCTGAAAGAACTGAATAGTAAGAATTTACAAGACACAGGACCTGTAAAATAAGAATAGTTTCGTATCAAAACAAACCTAAACATCAAACCATACAATGCTATCAAATTAGAAATCAATTTCAATAATCCTTCATTGTTTCATTATGGGTCCATAGATTTACCCAAAAAACACCATATAATACAAAAAAAAATACCGAAGTTGCATAAAAACAGTAAATTTCGATATGCTGTACACGTGTTTCAAGGAGCAACCTCTCATCAGCAGCATTAAAATCAAATAATATGGAAAACCATAATCCAAAAGTAGTCAAAAAGAAGTACTCAATTCCAAAAATTATCGAAATAGGAAGCCAAATCCAGTACCAAGGACATCTACCGAGTGCCATACACGGAATGAAGCCTCAGTATTTTTAAGGGGTTAGAATTTTGATAAAAACTGTAATTTTCTATAACACTCGAGGTAAAATTTTCACGTCAGACAAGTCTGACCATTTGGCTTGTGAATACCCTCGGGGAGCTCTGGTTTTTGACATTCAGTCTACTGTGACGAATATTGTGTTTTTAAGAACCCCCTCTTTTTATATTTCATGTGTAAGTCAGAAAAGTGAGAGTGTTGTTATCCTTTACTTTACTTTTAGCCATGTTTTCATAATTTCATCAGAAAAGTACTTGTGTAACATAAATATGCATGTTTCCTACCATATTTCATAAGAGGGCACAGCAGGTCAATGTTTAATAACAGATGTGCACTTAAGAGGTCAATAACACTTTACTAGGGCCCTACTTCTGGTGCCCTAGTGCTCCTTGTGACATTTCAATTCTCCTGGTATTATGTCTATTCTCCCTGTGATATAGTTAAACTCCAACTAGTATGTCATCAGAAATTGTTATCATGTTTCATAAGATGAGTGGAAAGATCTGGAACGGAGCGGTAGTCAAAAAGGGAGCGAGAAAGTGTAGTGGGAGAGTTCCATCATGTAACGTATGATAATGCTGAGTGGAATATATTGATCGTAAATTGTTGATTTGAGATTCCATAATTTCATAATAGATTATTATCAACCTTAATCTACTCTCAGTATATGACCAACATCAGCAAAGACCCATCAAAACAGCATTTAATTGAAAAGTTTAACCAACAGCTTCAGATATTTGGATGATATTTTAACTTTAAATAATGACGACTTCAATGCGTATTATAAGGACATTTACCCAAACGAACTTACTTTAAATAAAGTCAATTCTAATAATCACCATTGTCAGTTTTTAGACATCAATTTAGATATAACGAATGGTAAATTCAACCTTAATCGACTCTCAGTTTATGACCCAACATCAGCAAAGACCCATCTAAATAGCATTTAATTGAAAAGTTTAACAACACTTTCCGATATTTCAGGGCTCTATTTAGTTGACTAAAATGCAAATAAAGCGATTGTCGACTAAATATAATCAAAGCTCCGATGGAGCTGAAACTCGAAAGCCCTGAAAATCTACTCGTGACAAAACTTCGTAGTCATCTAAAGAACTGCTGCATACGTCTGCATTATTAAGTTATTTCGTAATACGTGAAAATAATCGGATTGTGTGATTTCGTTTGTATGTCGATTGTGCAATACAAATATCACAGGGAAAAAAATATTATTTTCTTCTTTGACAAAAGCAATTTATTTTGAATAAAATTATTTATGTTTTCGAAATTTTCGAAAAATTCGAAGTTTTCGGTAAATAAAACATACAGACCGATGCATTATGCAACTGCACGGCAGGCTCGTTGATCCGAGACACAATATAAAAAAACGATTAATTTGATAAACATGCATACTGTTTTCAATTTAATATCCCAACACTGTATTCAACTAAAGAAAATGAAGAAATATAACTTAAATACACAATGTATAAAATTTTGATAGAGACTTGCGCGCTATATTTTATTGGAAGCACGAATATCATCTGTAAGAGCTATTAATAGGCTTGAAGCCGCACGTGATTTTTTCTTGTCATATTAACAACAATCGCTTTCGGCTTACGAGTTAAAAATCGGTTGCCTCTTGGACCACCACATTGTTACATGTTGGCGACTAGAAAAAAGTGTTTTTTTTTGGCTTCTCTGATATTGATTTGCATTTTAGTATCTATTCAACGTTTGAAACTTTTAAAGCTACAGTATTATGCGTCTTTCAAACTGTTTTTTATGTGAAGTAGACACGATTTCTAAATTGATTGATTAGTGTATGTTTTATGTCGAGTGAATACTATTTCAGTTATACAAGGACGAGAACCAGTCACAAATTAGCAAAATTACAAGTAAAATAAGAAGTAAAGGAGGAGGCAGGGATTATCGGGTCAATGAGTTTTGATTGTCACTGGAAAAAAGGGAAGAAATGGGTAGGGGCAGGAAATTTAGCCTTCTTTTTTACTTCATGGAGCGTGGCGTTTCTCCACACAGTTTGTCCGCATCATGATCTGTACACCCCGAATAGACATGAAATTCTCCTTTCCACAAGTAGGATTCTGTAGACAGAGCCCTGAAACCGAATGAGGTGCTTAATCATGCTATGGAAATATCCGTAGCGACCAAAAATTACTACCTCAGAGATGTTTACCCCTCATAGCTTGTATCCATATCCAGCAGTAATGTTTCCGTGATCAACCGTATTTTGAGATATTTTTCCCATATTAAAAATAAATGAAACTCAACTATTTTTGATGTGAATAACTCCTCTACGTATGACTAAGCAATTAAAATGATTGAACATACATGTATTTATCATTATATTCTAATAATTATTTGAATCTTATTTTAGATCCAATTATCCCCTTCCCATGAAATCAAAAGGGGACTTTTCAAACTATATATGTTCCAAGCCCAATAACTTGATAACAAATCAGTGTGAAGTGCAAATTATGTACAACCTAAATTGGATTGTTTTGTGATTTCGTTCTGTGGATAGTGATGTTTGATTTTGGAAATTAATTTTTTTTTTATCCAGGAGCCCAATTACCCCTGATCAATAAACACTGTAGTTGTTTTTTATTACGAATTGCAGACCCAGAACAATTGTTTACTAGTAATTCATATAACTGGATAAGAGCTGTTCCATATGAAAAATATCTAGGAGGGGGAAATGCCTCTTATTTTTTACCCCATCACCGATGGAAAATTAAAAAAAAAATTGATAAGGCACTATCAACTTTATCAGTAGATTCTCATCCACCTGTAACAATTGGGGTGGGTGGGAGTGTTGTATTTTAGTTTTTTACTGATTTATCACTATTTAAAAAAATAGGAATTTAAAGAAAAATTCTGTACAATTGAAAATAAAAAAAATCAGCTTAGAAAGAAATGGGGCGGGTGGGGATGAGAAACTATTAATTAATTTGATGTGGCCTAACCCCACCCCAGAATTAATTCACTTGAGTATCATCCCATTACTAGGAAAAAATCTAACAAAAATATAATGAAACCTGTCTGATCCCTCGTAATTTTTTGGTCCCAATGACAGTTTTTTAATAGTTTTTAAAGCTTAGTATTCTTACATCATGAATAATCTGACACATTTTTAAGGGTTAAATTACTCCCCCAAATTTAAGGGTTAAATTACTCCCCCAAACAAAATTTAGTTTCAAGACATGTTCCCACCCAACATTAAAAAAAATTGTTTCACCCCCGTCCCCCCACAACCCATANGAGCCCCCCCCCCCCTTCCAGGTAGATTTAAATGGAGAAGCCGGGTACTCCCCTGATACAAATGAAAGATCATGTACATGTAAATATAAATAAGAACATATATTTGAGGGAAAGTTATAAAAGATAAATTGAAGAAACAGTGATATTTGGTCTTTTTCTTTTAGAAAATAACAAAATACCGAAGTTACTGTTAATTTATTTTCTGCATATGCGCATTTCGACAAGTGATGAAAAGATAACATGTAAAAAAGAAAATGAAGAACCTGAAACAACAGATTCAAATATGGTGGTAGATCATGTAGATAGTGTTGAAATATGGGATGATGAAGGCGAACAGAGTACAAGTTTTAGCTGCCCACATTCTGTCTCTGAACTTGATGTGTCACTACAGTTGCATGATTATGTGAAGCCTGTAAATACTGAGGATTTATGCAATTTTAGGCACCAAACCTGTCAAATAAATGAGCAAACACAGCCATGTTTTATTAACACACTGGTTCAAACTGAAACTGATGAAGTTATAGATTCATCAACACAAACTCTTATTAAACACACACAAAGAATTTCACTGGCAGCTGACAGACCAAGTTTGACATTTGAAGACATTGAACATTCAGATAGAAAAGTTATGTTTTACACTGGGATACCTTCTGCCCATATATTCAAATGTCTGTTTGATGAACTTCAGCCTGGTTTGCAGAAAGATACAGACAAAAGTGGGGCGCGTCCTAAAATAATGAGACTTGTTGATGAATTTTTTATGATCCTAATGCGTCTTAGATTAGGTCTTCTCCTGGAAGACTTGGCGGACAGATTCAAAATAAGCCTCTCGTCATGCTGTCTGATATTCAACAAATGGATTGATTATCTCGATGAGCAACTAGAATTTCTTGTGATGTTGCCTTCTAAAGAGATAATAAATAAATCAATGCCAGAGAGTTTTAAAATGAAGTACCCAAATTGCAGGGTAATTATAGATTGTACAGAGCTAAGATCTGAAACACGAAGTTCTTTACAACTTAAGTCCCTCTTGTACACTGATTATAAGTCACACATGACATATAAAGCTTTGGTGGGTATAAGTCCAAGAGGTGTGGTTACTTTTGTGTCAGACTTATACAATGGCAGTGCTAGTGACAAACAAATTACAAGGTTGTCAGGCTTAATAGACTTACTTGAGGAAGGTGACACTGTGATGGCTGGCAAGGGATTTTTAATATCCGACTTACTTACTCCAAAGGGTGTTTCATTGGTTATTCCTCCAATTAAAAGACGCAATAAACCATTTTCTCCTAGAGAAGTTAGAGAAACTCGCTCAATTGCAAATCTACGGATTCTTGTGGAGAGAGAAATGGAGAGAATTAAAAACTTCAAAATTTTACAAGGTGTAATGCCAATTACTATGTCAAGTCAAGCATCCAAAATTTGGAAACTGTGTGTAAGATTGACCAACTTGCAACCTCCATTGGTGTCTAACTAAAAAAAAACTTTTGTCTGGAATGATCCGTCCTGATAAAAAAGTTTACAGAATTAACTTTTTAAGTATGTTATGTACAGTAACAACTAAAAATTTATATGATAGTTTTTAAGTTCTTTTGGTTGCCGAATTGATAAAGTTATAATGAACTAAAGATAAATGCAAAGTTATCTTAAGGAATGGCTATTATTCATGTTAATTAAATTTATTAAACCATAAACTAAATTTCTAACCCTTTTGTGGAATTGGATTAGTGAGAAAATCAGTTTATGGATAAATTCACTGTAAATAAATTGTAGTCATTCCAAATGTAAATTGTCATTTTAGTCATCAAAACATGTAAAAAAATAATGCATAATCTGCCATTCTGGAGGAGATATCCAGTTGGCTTTAAGGTTCCTTTCTCTTTAAGAAAGGTATTTGATAAATATGAAAAGAAGGATTATCAAAAATTAGTAACACATGTAATAATAATGTTTATTTATTATATATGAATGTTTTGATCTAACCCTTAATTTATTTTGGTGCCAGGGTCTGTAAAAAACATAACTTGAGTTCAGTTTTATTTCAAAAAATGTTTTGATCTAACCCTTAATTTATTTTGGTGCCAGGGTCTGTAAAAAACATAACTTGAGTTCAGTTTTATTTCAAAATGAAATATAATTATGAAAAAGAAAGGAAATGGGGTACATGTCAAGGAGACATCATCCCATATCCAGGTTATTCATCAACTACTACAACATGTATAATAATTCAGTTTTCCCTATGCCCGGCACCTGAATCGGTTTTCAGGGGCTTCGGCTACAGAGCTGCCGGGCGCGTCCCCAGGTGGTGGATAGGGGAATGCCCTGTCTATGCGAGGTAGTCAGGTCATAATACGGAAAGCCTGACCGCGAACCGTGTGGAGAAACGCCACGCTCCATGCAGTATAAAGACCCCTTCTATATTTCTCTAAAGAGAGCAGACGCACTGGGTGTCGTTTGGAAGGCTAAATGTCCTGCCCCTACCCATTTCTCCAATTTTCCAGTGGCAGTCAAAAGTCGTTGCCCAGGTTGTCCCTTCCACCTTTATTTCTTTCTTCTGATACTCTCAATTTTTTGAATTGATTAACTTGTTCTCGTCCTGATATAGCTGAAATATTGCTCATTGGACGTTAAACTCTAATTTATCAATCAATCAGTTTTCCCTATGGAGTTCAAAGCTGTTATATTAAAGACCCTAATCTGTATCAAAATATCTTGGATTATGAGGTTTATAAAATATGGTAAGAGCAAATTTTTTATATACTTATAAGTTTTGTGTCCCAAATTTGTTTTTTTCCAAGACCTGTTTGAATCTACAAATTAACATAAATATAGATTACTATCAGTAAAGAAAGTTCCAATCTATCTGCATCGGCCAACGCGCGACAACTCTTGATATAAATTCACTTTACCTGTGCAGTTTGTGCAATACTTCAGATTTCAAAAAATTGATCGCTTCCAAAAAGATAAATAAATACCCATGAAACTTGGTAGAAAAATCAGTTACTGAATAAGCTATCGTTTTTCTAGTAGGTGTCGAATGGGGCGTTAATCAATATCAAGTAAAAGTGAAAAAACACGGTTTTTCTGAAACGGCTCGAAACAAAATAAACGATAAAAAGCCTATTTTGAATTAGTTCAGGTGAAACGAGGAGATTTAAACACATGATGTTTAAAAGTTTAAGATATGACTTGTTTTTATGAAGTCTTCTAGTTCAGATAAACTTTTCATTTAAACTAAAATTAAACAGCTTTTATTGCAGAGAGTTGTCGAACATGAATCTGTATTGTGGTAGCTACACCACAAGATCCCGTTCATTACCATATATTATCCACTAGAGATAGTTAAATTTTAAAATTTTAATTGCAAGGCTTGCCGAGCATTTTAAAATTTTTAAATTTAACTATCGAGAGTGGATAAAATATAGTAATAATCGGGATAAAGTGGTGTAATCTTTTTCTCACTTTTGAGATAGGTCAGTTCCTATTTTTAGCGGTCTTAGATTTTTCTGCCTCACACCACCCCATGTGATACAGCCTCGTGCATACTATGGCGTCATTGTGAGTTGCTAAGTTATGGCGGATGGTCAGGATAACATGAAAGACGTTTCATATAAAGAAAAGTGATAAAATGAATCAAACACCGTTAAAAATTTAAGATTTAGAAATCTCAGACACCCTCGGGTAAGATTTCAATGGTTCTCTGACTTGGCAAGCCTCGTCAGAGAAGTATTGAAATCTTACCCTTGGGTGTCTTGTGATTTCTTGATCTTACCTTTTCACCGGTGCTAGATTAATATATTCTCTAATGATAAATGATAAACACTGAGAATTGTTTTCCAAATAGATTTGGCGGGAAATAGCACGGGGCTTTTTCAACATACATTGAATATGAAAATTTATCTGACGGGTCAAAACCGGTTTAAACTTGACATATCATTAGAGAATGACCTTCAACTAACACCCCATTCTCTAAAAGATATCATAACTGCTTCTTTCAAACTCAAAAATATGGCACTGTACAACAAATCTTGTAAGATCTAACTTGATCAGTCTGAGATTCGGAATTAATAGAATCATGCAAAATGCATTTTGAATTTAGTTCAGTTCATGGGTTATTTGTAGTAGAAGTAACAAATGTTTTTTTCTTTTGGATGTTGACAACTCTATTTTCATATTACCAAATGATACATAATGACTGCATTTATAAATATGCAACTGATATGTGTGCAGTATGGTTAGTTAAGTGCTTCAATCAGACTCAAACAGTGGTAAACCTCGTTTTACACGTCGGCTGAATAACTCCGGTAAGACAGCTTCTTTATAAAATTGTGTTAATTTTTCAAGACATCTTTCCCATACATTTCTGTCAAAGTAAATTCTTTCAACGGATATCCCTTTTAATGTCCAAACCACAAAATCACACCAAATATTGTTTGATATCTACATCTGACCCTGAATTTGGTAATAGTATTTGTGCTCTCTCTTAAGCTGTAATTTGCCATTAACTAATCTACAACAGAATTTATTGTCGGATGCACATTCCTCTGGTGTTTGATTTCTCTATTTGAAGGAAGCAGCGCTTGATTTCAATTATTCTATTTAAATGTCTCATTGCTATAGTTTGTGTATTTCACCAGTCCATCTGGACTTGCCCCTAAATATGGCCACAGTGGTGATACAATTAGACCACATCTTATTACATATACATTTGTATACTTTGTTTTCATTAACAATTTATATTTCATTCTGGCAGCAGCCTCATGATCCCTCCCCCATTTCAAGAAGATATTATCAAATTCCTGATAAAACATACTGTGGATTAGTTTATCTGGTTTATCCAAATCACACTTCATGACATCATAAAAGTAGGAACTTGTCAGTCTAGTTTTACGCTCTTCAACCAAATAACACTTTTTAGCTCACCTGGCCAAAGGCCATGTGAGCTTTTGCCATCACTCGGCGTCCGTCGTCCGTCCGTCCGTCCGTCCGTTAACTTTTATTCAAAAATCTTCTCCTCTGAAACTACTATGCCAATACTAACCAAACTTGGCCTGAATCATCACCAGGGTATNAAAAATTGATGTCGAATAGTTTCTTCGGCTTTAGCTTATCAGATGTTTCAGTTGGAAAAAAGGTAAGCCATCCAGCCTCTGATTTAAAGTTTTTGTCTGAACCTCTCAACATTTACCTTTTTTCAGATATCATAGGAATATTTACATTCTCTTTAATATTATCTGGTTTTGGAGCACTTGGCTTTCCTTCCACTGAGAATTTGTATTTCTTAAAAGACAATTCTTGTACCTTCTTTGGACTAAGTTTTCTTTTTCTTGGAGCATTCCATTTACACTTCAAAGAGGTTGAAGCCAAAGAACCATCCTTTTTGATGGAAGTTATATCAACCAGTGAGTACAGTAGAGCTCCAATGTGGTTGCACGATTCTCCACTCCTGCAAAAATAAATTAATATATAAAATCTTATGCACTTGCATGTAAGAAACAAGGCATTTTGTCTTTTTATTTATTAACTTAAAGAAGATGTCAAATATGTATCGAGCCGTGCATCAAAAACAAAATTACTGATCAGCAAGCTTTACTCTCAAATTCATGCCAACTAGAATACTGACAAAGTCAGAAAGGGCCCCGCCCCCTTGTGTGTCCCAAAAACCTGACTGCGGAATTTCATTGAAATAAGATTTTCCTCAAAATCAAAAGGGAGCTTCCTTTGATCAGGACCAACCTTGTGTATATCATATAAATCCCTGATGGGAATTTTTATTTATGGTACGACGTACAGCTAATTCTCAAAATATCCACTTTTTGATATAAAAATGAAGTTTTTTTCCAAAAAATCATTTTCAGATTTTTCACAAAAACAAAAGGGCGCTTCCTTTGGTTAAGTTCAACCTTGAGTATCAAAATCATTAAAATCCCTGAAGACAATCTTGAGTTATCGTATGACATAGAGCTAATTCTCAAAATATGCACTTTTTCATATAAAAATGAAGTTTTTCCCCAAAAATCATTTTCAGATTTTTCACAAAAAGGAAAGGTAGCTTCCTTTGGTAAAGTTCAATCTTGAGTATCAAAATCATTAAAATCCCTAAAGGTAATCTTGAGTTATTGTACGACATAGAGCACAATACATGGTTGTTTGTACTTGGGTATAATACCCATTTCTTCCCGTTGGATTTAAAAGTAATTGTCCATCTTTTCGCACAAAATCATACTTTTCTGATTCAATTAAATGTTTAAGTGGTCTGACCGGACATTTTATCTCAATAATAGCTTCATCACCTAAAAGACCGTCTGGGCTTGCGGCAATGTATGGCTCATTTTGGTGCACAATTATTCCACATGGAGTTACGGTCTGTCCTGTCTGGCTTCAAACCATTTTCTCGCTACTGGTTCATGTCTCTGCCCGTGGCAAGTAGCTCCACAACCCTTAAAACGATTACAAATATTTTTATTCACCAATTTTTCTGGATCTCCTCGACTAGTTTTTGGCAATGAATTTAATCTGCTGGCAGTAACACGGAATTTGCGTACATCCATCCCCAATGAAGATTATGTTTTTTTCTGTTTTTAAACACAATTCAGCTACTTTAATTTTCCGTATATTAACAAACTTATTGAACACATTTTCACAAGGGTTGCAATCAAAAGGCAAGTTCACTGGTTTTGATGTATTGTTTTCATGGAGCCCATGAACCAGAGGCTTTGCATCTTCAACCTGTATGTTGGGTGCAGTCAGCACCTTGTAAAGCATTGTCCCTTTACATTGCCATAGGTCTTTAACACTTGATTTCTCAGTATAATTATCAAGATCCACATGATCCATAAATTGTTGTGGTAAAGAAACCTGATCATTGCTTTGACATTTATCTTTTAACAATGGTGGTCCTGCAGGGTCTGGTATGTCAAAATTCATTTCAGACAGCAGATGATGACTTTAAAAGCACCTTTAACTCACGCCCTCTCTTTATCAGTGCAAGTCTCCCCACCAATGGCGTGTTTCCATGCTAGTGTTATTGCTTATAAAATTGCAGAAATGTGGCTACAGCTTCTACCGTTTCCTGCAGGACACGAACAATGAGCAGTTAACACAGTAGTGTCCGACACTGCTACCCAAGCATTATAGTCATTTCTACCTACTCCAGGTTGACTTGGAGAAACTGTCGCTTTAATGAGGTGAATACCATCTGATATACAGTCATATATATATATCCCCTCATCCAGCCATTTTCAAAATAATTATATCCATACAATGCCCTGAAAGCCTCCATAGCTTTCCCAATTGATAAGGTAATCCACTAAGTCTTCATATGTCATCTTTTGGCCATCTTTTGGGACTATTTTTCAGCTGTCCAATTCTATGTATGTTATTACTCGTGACGGAAGGGACGATAACACAAACACCGGACTTCACGGTTACAATTTCAAGAGGTTGATAAAAGGAATATTCCCTATTTTATTTTATATTTATACGATAAAGAATTTTGAATTTAGTGCTATTATTTGATATAATAAGAAGTTATTTTGATTATTGCACTAGTATTTTAAGTACTTTTATCTTTTGTATTTTCAGGTTTTATATTTTAACTATTATATTGTTACTGTTTCTATATCTATAAAAAAAAATCCATAAACCTGAGATGTCTTACTTATTTACAGGGATATGCCCCTGGTTTCAAATGGCACGCAAGGTGATGGGGGGAAAACGGTATCAATAAGGATAATTCGATTAAATTCGTAAAAATATAAGATAGGCCTATGCAGTTGGCGGAGGAGAGACAACCAACTATTCGAAATCTGTATGAATTGATTCGCTTAACAGCGAATAAATCATGAACATTAACCACATCAGAAACACGAAGAAACCAATCACATGGGCATAGAAACGCATACAGAGGAATAACACGGACCCAATAAATAAAACCCAACACCCGAATCAGGAGGTCCGGCTACAGAGGTCCCGGGCGGTTGGTCGAAAGGGGACTGCCGTCTATGCGGGTTGGTCAGGTCGTTATACGAAAAGTTTTACGGCGAAGCATCGTAGCCAAACTGTGTTGAGAGACACTACACTCCATGCAGTACAAAGACCCCTTCTTTATTTTTCTAAGGAGAGCAGATTCCATGAACCACATAGAATGCTAAATTTTTTGTCCCTACCCTTTCTCCCCTCTTCCAGTGGCAATCAAAAATCCGTTGATCTCTCAATCTTTATTTCTGTACTTTTCATCCTTATAAAGCTGAAATATTGCTCACTGGACGTGAAAGTCTGACTTATCGATCAATGGGCGAGATCAGGTGCACCGGAAGAGTAAACATCTCCAACTTGCCATTGAACCAATGTCTAAAGACTTCATTTATCAGCATTGACTCTTTAAACGTTAAAAATAACATGAAATATTGACACATAAGCACCTAAGCTACAAGCCAACCGGGTGCTTCTCCAGCTTATGGATAAACAGTTCTGGGACAGATGTTGGCTTTAACCCAAGATCACTGATAAATATAATTTCTCCAGGATTATATTATCCGAGATAGACATTAACCAAAACTTTAACCCAACTCATTAATTAGGAAAATCTAGTTCGTGTAACCTTATTCTGGCGCATATGATGGCACTACCCTACCAACTATCACCCCTTTAATATTAAAGGTAAAGTTATATGAAGAAATACCTTTTGCATCACAGCTCTCCTACAATGCCACTGAAATGGGTATTCTGTCCAACCTGACTGAAGATGCAGCCAGGAATACGGCTTGATTCAAATATCAGCTTTCCTTTCTCCAAAGCTTTTAAAACTCAGCTTACCTCCCTGTTATTTGCCATCCTCTGTACAAAATATCCCTCTTTATGTTCCATGGGTAATTTTGGTAAAATGATCTTGTGTTACTTTCTCAGCTGCTGGAATCCAGCCCATGTCACTATGGATCAAGAAGTTTCGGTGGCAGCACAGGAACTCCTCTCAAATCAGCACTTCCGTCATATGCTCTCAATTTGAAATTATTAAATTTAGCAATACAGAAAAATATGAATGACACTCAATCGCAGCAAAATAACTCAATAAAACACCATCATGCTGAATATTTCTTTTTGCATGACATGTTAAAAATTGAAATGGATAATTGTTGTGTGTTAATATCTAACAGTGTAGGTGCCTTTCAACGTCTTTTTTTCGAAGTGTTTTTTGGATAGTTTTTAACTTATTGTATTTATTTTTCACAATTTCAAGGTTGTCGTGGTTGTCTTTTGATCTATGATGTTGCAGACAGGTATCTTTGTAGCAATTTTCAAAAAGTATTGCATCAAAGGAAGCATGTTTTGTTCTGTATTTCAAGGAAGAAATACAAGACTACATAACTGTTAAAATCGATTGTTTTCCATGGTGTAGGCTTGTATATCCACAAAAGATTCTCAGAGTGTGTGCCCGTTGGAATTCTGATGGCCTGTTGAAAAACAAGTCCTCCACAACTGACAAATATATTGCCGATCAGAAACTATAACATTTAATCTTTTCTTTTGTGTTTTTTTTCTCCGATTCGGAGTCATATTTCCTAAGGTAAGCTCGTTCTTTATCTATAACAATGCACCTAGATCTTAGTTCACCATACTTACGGGAGAAACATGAAGTTGCCTAGTAGATCTTAAGAGTTTTTCAATATCAACATCCTTATCAGATCAGACAAAACATTTTAAACCTTAAGGTCAAGGAGAATGTCAAAACCTGAATTCAAATGTTCCACACTTTACAGCAGGTTCGGGGAACGAAAAGCAAAACTATTATTTCTTTAGCATTATCTCCCCTTAATAAATTTGGATTTTTTCAAAAAGTGATATATTTTTGTAAGCTAGGGGCATAAATGTTGCTTATTTCCTTTTACCTATAATCGATAAACTATTCAAAAAAAATCATTTTAACAACATTTTAATGGTTAATTCAAATTTTCATCAATTGCGCGAGATGGATGCGCAATTTTTGAACAAGATCCACCTGAAACTAAATAATTCCTTACTCCTTATCATAGATCTTTGTTGGAATTTGAAATTCCAAAGATGGCCCATTTGCCAAATACACAGCTAGCAGTAGTGAAGGAAACGAGGGAAAGGTTCTTGTTTGGCCTTTTCTTTGGACAGGGAATATGGTGGATTTGATCAAAGTGCAACCTTTGACAGATTCATTAGTCTCCATTAAAAATTTACAAGAAAAAAAATGTAAAATTCACAGTCTGTTCTGTTATATCCAGATTGGACATTGGTTCAAGACCTGACTGACTGGGTCAAGGGGTGCTCGCCGCTAAACTACCGGCTAGCTCAAGGAGCCTAGCCTGCTGGTAAAACACTGTCGCACTACGGAAGAAAAATCAAACTCAAAACTTCCCGAAGGGTTTGGTCAAGAATCATCATAAATTTCAGTAAACATCGGCAGTATCAGTGAGAGGTCAGTATGTGTGTGCAAAATTTTCAGGTCACTAGGTCTCAAAGCTAATTTAACGGATGCAAGCAGAATATCTTGCCGATTTCCCCTAATACGTAAAGAATGTAAGTTACGTCCAAGCTTTTCTGGATTTTTAATCAATTTCTGGCATTTTTTACAACATTTCCGTAAAATTGAGGACTAGAAATGCCCATCGTAATAAGTTGTTTACGAGTAACGCCATATTTAGATATAACATGTTCATATCTATTACAAAATTTCTTAAATGTATTCAACAACTTATGAAATCTGTAACCCTGTTGTAAAAGTTTGGATGTGATAGTACGGTTACGTTCATTGAAATCATCAAGAGTAGAAAAAACTCGTGCGAATCGTACCAGTTGAGAAATATACACCCCGTAGATGGAGCAAGGGGAATGTTGCCGTCGAGAAAAGGTAAATCAGTAAAAGTGAAATCAAAATCATCCCTTTTATCATATATTTTGGTTTTGAGTTAATAATGATAGTTAGATCAAGAGGCAACATTTGGAATCATTGTAAGCTTTATTTAATTTCAGTTGTTGTGGATAAATAATGTCTACATAATCTAAAAACTGGGGATTATCAATAGTAAGGATATCGTAAATACCTGCTGTTATCATTGAAAATAGAAATGAGTTTATCATTGTTAGGTATGGTTCCGTTTTGAAGTTTTTTCATGAAATCTCGTTCGTAACAGAAAAGAAAAAGATCTGCAATGAGAGGTGCACAATTTGTACCCATGGGAATACATATAACTTGTTGATAAATAGTGTTGCCAAAACGAACAAAAATATTGTCCAGCAAAAGATTGAGTGCATTAATCATATCATCACATGTCCGGGAACAATGATTATTATAGGTTATATTAGAGAAGAATCCTTGCTTTTTGTTAGAGCAAATGAACTGCAGACCAGAAAATTTAAAAGACCATTTAATACGTTGTCCCAACTTTTAATCAAATTATGTGGTAGGGTTGTATAAAGTGTAGAAAAAATCATAACTGTCGATAGATGAGACTTGTCTTTGAATAGATTGTAGTTTATCCAAAATTTCAATAGAATTTTTTATACTCCAAAAGTAATTTACACTAGAGTTTTGATAAGTTTTTTCACAGTATTTAATAACCAACTCCTTTATATAGGTAATTGAACTAGTTAAATGGATGGATTAATTGGTAATAGAACACTTACTAGATGCTGAAATAAAACGATGTTTGAAGGGATTTTTGTGAAGCTTCGGACCCCAGTACATGGTAGGTAAGATGTTATCTTTAGGTGGAACTTAAAGCATTTCTGTATCTTTATAATGTTGTTTGGTTAATTGGTACGTTTGAATGTGTATGACTTGTCCAGTTCGTTTTGTTGGACATCGATGTAGCATTTCTTTCAGACAATAGCAACGTTGTTAGAAGCCTTGTCAACAGATACAAACACATATCTTTTACCAAGATCCTTCAATTTTGACTTAATTTTATTTACAGACAGCTTAGGAGGTGACTCAACATACAAATCTTTATAAAAATTTATTCTGTTGGTGACCTAAGTAATAATTTTATCTTTAAACAAATTCAGAGCATGCTTGTCTGCACTTTCTCGTTTGCACCATTGTTTACAATAATTGGTAACAGCGTCTTTAATTATATCAAAACATGCTTGCCAGTTTATATGATTCAGTTTCCAGATTTTTAAGTGTTGTCTTCATCAGATTCTGATTTTGGTTCAACTATAAAATCATCACAACCTCCAAAACAGATGCAAAAACCAACCAATTCTCAATTTGCTTCAACGTCCAACATGACGCCTTCAACTAGTAATATTGGTGAAGAAAATCAAAACATACCACGGCCACGAAGTAATGCTGGTTTCCCACAAGTATAACCTTGTATTAATTGGAGCAATGTACATTTTTGTCAAAAAAAGCCCAACAAAGAAATATAGTAAAACACCATTAGACTTTAAATACAGTTCTTGATATTGGTGTTTGAGCTACACAAGTGAGAGACTTAAGTTCAACTGTATAACTTACAATGTTACAACTGAAAGCCAGGTGAGCTAAACAGGCTCCTGGGAGCCTCTATTCTTTGTTTTCCGTCCACGTGGCAGTTTTGTATTGTAAGTACAGTCCTAAAATTTCTCTGGCAACCGTTTTTCCATTCGTATTCTGTGCACCGACAAATGCGCATCTCTCTCGCGCACGTCTGGGGAGATTCTATTGGCAGAATTTTCCCGGACTCTAAATAGTTCCTGTGATTTATCCGGGGTGTCCCCATCATTCCTATTGGAAAAAAAATCGGTTTTTGGGTCAACACACTGTGGAGTCTGCATTCGTTCAGTGTCACTTTCATCCTCATAATTGAAATGATAAATGGTAAACGAGCAGGTGATTTAGGTCATCTCACTGTAAGTGAAGTAATGCTGGAGAAGATGTATCGGAATGGGGCTACGTAGTCCGGGAACTTAAATGAAAAGTAAAACCTGCACTTTGAATCTTGTCTGAAACCTAAGATGGATACTTGATAAATACATTTTGCTGTCAGGAAGGTAGCTGACAAAGGAAAAGAAATTTCAAAAGATAGTCTTCATCAGCATGAGGGGGACACTCTCTTAACGCACAACGTGTCGACTGCAAACTTTGAGAAATCAACATATTTTACGGGTCAAAAACGCATAACTGGGGTCGCGAACCAAAAAAAAAAACAAATTGCAAGACAGATCATCCTAAGGATGAGTGCTACAATTTTCCTCACCTCAGTTTTTTTTTATATCGCTTATGCTTTATTAGCAAACATGATCAGAAAAATAAATCGTATTTGGGGAAATAATTACCAAAGATACAATGGGTTCACAGGATGACCTGAGTCGAGCCAGACCAATGCTTGTTAAGTGTACCAAGTTTGTAGGGGTTTCCAGTGTAGTGGGAAAGACCTTAATTAAAAAGACAATTGTTCAGAAAACAATTGCAATGTCTTTCCCCGTTTTGTAATGTTTTGTTACGTCTCATGTTTGAATGTTCTTGATGAGATGCACATTGTCTCCAATATATTTGATTTTCTCTTCGGGGAATCATCCGGAGCTTCGGTCCAAGGAAACAAATATAGCCCTTGACATGGTGAACATTTTTGTTGATATAATTTTTCAGCCATCTATAACAGTTTTTGATTATATATACTAACAAGGTCAAGGTCAAAGGTCGCCGATGACCTTCAACCTGGTGCTCAAATTGAAGGTACTTTCATACTGATTACTTTAAACATAAATAGAAAAATATTAAAGCATATGGAGTGAATGTGCATGTGACAAAAACGCACACGATACATAGAAAACTCCAGTTATCAAGGACAGGGCTTATATATTTACTATATTATCTCTAAGCATTAAAAAGTTATCCGCAAAAAAAACTGATTTATTGATTGATTGATTGATTGATTAGTTAGAGTTTAACGTCCAATGAGCAATATTTCAGCTATATCAGGACGAGAACAAGTTAATCAATTCAAAACAAATTGTAAGTAAAAGAAGAAAGAAATAAAGGTGGAANGGACAACCGGGGCAACGACTTTTGATTGCCACTGGAAAAGGGGAGAAATGGGTAGGGGCAGGAAATTTAGCCTTCTATACGACACCCAGTGCGTCTGCTCTCTTTAGAGAAATATAGAAGGGGTCTTTATACTGCATGGAGCGTGGCGTTTCTCCACACAGTTTGGCTACAATGGTTCGCGGTCAGGCTTTCCGTATTATGACCTGACTACCCCGCAAAGACAGGGCATTCCCCTATCCACCACCTTGGGACGCGCCCGGCAGCTCTGTAGCCAAAGCCCCTGAAAACCTATTCAGGTGCCGGGAAAACTGATTTACCGAAACGCGTCAAGGGCTATAGCCAATTAATGGTTCGTCAACCAGTTTTCGTTCAATTGAATCAAATGTAGATCTCAATGAGAGAAACATTTTTGCACACTAATATTTCCATAATTATTTTTATCGCTTCCGAGAGTTCGCGATAACAAAATTTCAAATAGCCTCTAAATGGCGGACGATATTTTTTTACCACTTATTTGCTATCCGGACCATGAGAGCTACCTGAAAACCAAAGTTCATCGAAATCCGACAACTTTGAGATATTTCGGGGAGCCAAAACGCGTAAACGCGTCGCGACTCCAAAAATTTCTTTTGCATGACAAATCATCCTGAGAATAAGTCTAACGTTTTCCTCAGCCCAGTTTTTCTTTAAATCGGTTACGGTTTACGAGGTTACCTGCTAACAATANTTGGAGGAAAATCTTGTCACCGATTTGGAGGATGAACTAGACGAGTTCATTGAAGGTATGCATGCATTGGTTAAGATATCAATCCAAAACTTCTTACCCTCTCCTCAACGATGTTGTATTCAGTTATTTGTTGAAAATAAAATTGCAAAATGTTGCTGCAAGACGGACCATATCAATCGATTCTGCTCCAAAACAGGCAAAAACACGTCAGGTTGTATTTCATTCAAACCGTTACAGAACAAATCAAAGTTATTTACTGTTTTATATATGGAAATTATGGACAGGTGTTTTCAGCAAATTAATTGGACAATCTAGGAGGACACTTAAACAAACCCCATAAAAACATGGACCCGAAGAGAGCTATCTCTTCCGAGGTGAGAGCAGATAACTCATAGGATGGTAACAGAAGCAGGCACTGCACATGAAGCTCCAAAGACGGGCCCTGTTGGGTAGCCGACTCTGGTAGTCCTGAAGTCGAAAGGCGGCCGAAGACTTGTATTGGTAGTGTCTGTCCAGAACGCCATAGTCCAGGCGAAGAAACTCTTCGAGTTTGAAAGTACAGTTTATCTTGAGTACCTTGGAGCTGAAGTGATCTTCTATTCAGCTTAAAGTCAGTCTCCTTGTACCTTACAGTAATATAGAAAGGGTCTTTATACTGCATGGAGCGTGGCGTGTGTCTCCAATTTGGCTACGATGGTTCAGAGTAATGCTTTCCGTATTATGCCCTTGACTACCTCACATAATTGATTGATTGATTGAATATTGTTTAACGTCTACTCAGCAATATTTCAGCTATATCAAGACGAGAACAAGTTTGCTGATAAATAATCACTTTGGGGTATGGAAATGGCCATGGGACGGGAAATTCTGACTGCCACTGGAAAAGTAGGGTGAAATCGTCAAGGGCGGGGAATTTAGCCTTGTAGCCGATCACCTACGGACCACCCCAAAAAGAGCTTGCTACAAGGGTTCTTCAACGTGCAGGAAGCGTGGCATTTCTTCCAACACGTGGACCTGAGTTTACATCCCATCCGAAAGATGGGTTGTGTATTTATTAATCCCGCACAACCACGGAATGGGTCCTATTTCTATATCCCGGGACCCTCGGGGTCAGCCTCCGTTTAGGAGGGGTCACACCCCGCAAGCCGGAGATACTGGGTCCTATTTCTATATCCCGGGGTTCCCTCGGGGTCCTCTGTTAGGATGGCTCATACTCCAAGCTCAGAGGATGCTGTGGGCCTATTCTTCAGCCGGGACCGCGCACGGCGGGACTACCTCACATAGACGGGGCGTTCCCGTATCTACCAAAAGGGGGTCGCGCCTGACAGTTCTGTAGCCTGTTCACCTTTGCCCCTGTAAACCGATTCAGGTGCAAGGAGAAAAAAAAAAATATGGAAGGGGTCTTTGTACTACACAGAGCGTGGCTTTTCTCCACACAGTTCGTCAACAATGGTTCACTGTCCATTTTTTCCTACCTGACTACGACGTCTAGACACGACTTTCCCCAATCCACCATCTGGGGATGAGCGGCTCTGTAGCCCGACTAACGGATTTTGTGGATTATAGCCAACACGAAAGTAATTGGATAACTTTTTTCCAAAACCTTTTTTTATCCCATTCATTACTTGAAAGGCTATACGTTACTTAATTTAGCACTGATTTATTTTTGACAGTGAAAAAAAAGATAACCATCCAAATACATGTTGTGTGTGGTTTTATTCTAACAAGTTATTTAAGATAGGAACTAACGTAGACTATATGCATTTCGGCTTTATAAATTTTTGCTGAAAACATAAAATTCCAATTCATAGATGAGAAAGGGGTAGACGCCTCAGGTTTGTCTAGAGGACATATGCTACTTCCTGAAAAACTCGTTTAAGGGTGAACAAGAACGAATTCCAATGATCAAACCTTCAATGCAGAAAGCAGAATGGGAGGCTGTTGGAAGAATACATGCAAATGGATTCAAAGGTGTGTTTTTTTATCCAATCAAAATTAGCAAGGCTTTTACCATTGCAATTATTTTCGGGGAAGAAGTAATTACTAGAGATGACTTGCTAGATTCACTGTTTGGATATGTTGGACTTATTGAAATAGATGCCCTACAAAAAGCAATCAACAACAATCTGGATGATAAAGAGGATATCGAGGAATATGTTGACGTTTTGACAAGATTAGGGAGTAAAATATTCCTACTGGCGACAAGGGGAAACCAGCTATATTGAAAATTGCTCAAAAAGAGAAAATTCAAACTACAAAATATGCCATGGACTCTATTTCACCAGTGACTAGGGAAATTTTGCGTGCAAAACTCAATTCTTCAGTCTGTAAGAGAAATGTATCTGCAAAAATAACCCTCGAATAGAAAAGTTATCAAACTGTTTGAAGCTCAGGAGATGGGTATGGATCAAGACCGATGCTTTTGCTTTTTAAAACAGTATGTGAAAGCACTTGATTATAATGCTTTGAGACAGTTTTTAAGACATGTCACTGGAGCGGACATGATTTGCGTGAAGATACGTCACAAATTATTCTGATATGGTAAATTCAGGTCTAATATTTACTTAGAATTAGTGAAAGGCACTTTCTAAAGATGATACAGAAAAACCACTATGCAGTCTAACAGGAGTTATCTATTGGTGCAAGTGAATACTTCCTTTTACATTTCTACAGATCTAAAACATTGGTAATCATTTTGTGTATACACCTTTGTTTATGTATTCTATTTTTAATGATTTTTTAGTATGAAGTAGCAGATGACAATGTAACCTTAAGGCCAGGATACACCTTGCTTGGATCCAAGCTTGATGTGAATTCCACCTGGCTTCATGATACACTATCTGCAGTTGCGAAGAGATAAAAAAGAATCTTAAACATAAAGAGAGACCGTGGTTTGAGATCATAAAAAAACTCACGGATGGCTTTCAGGAGCCCTGGGATCTTGCTGTTCCAGAGCGAATCAAGGCATTCAATACTTCTGAAGTTTTTCATGGCCTGAAAGGTAAGTTTTTCTTATATACTTCACAAGCTGCACAGAGAGCTAATGCACATATATTTAATACACATTGATGACCAAAAATGCTTAATTTTGCCCCATCAACGTTGTGGAGGACTATTGGACTAACTGCCCTTAGAAGTCCAAGTCTACATTTAGTATATTATCATGGGTAGTACCCATGGTTTAATCATCAAACTTTGCATATTTTCCACTTGATGGGCTCAATTTTGCATCATAATTCAGATTTCAGTTATGGTATGTAATATGTCAATGTAAACTTTAATCTGCATAAGTCAGCATCCAGGCCAAGTTAGTTTTTGATTACCATGTGTCACAACAAGACAAACTTTGTAATCCATGATGACCATGCTTTTTATTAGTACATGTAGTTGGTTATCAGTTATCATGACAACAGCTTAAATCACCTTCCTGAACCTTGTAGACGAATGTTTTATTATTTATGGTCATGTACAATGATTAAAATCTATTATATGTAGTCCTTAATTTGTGCTTTTATAATCTTTTTTTTTTTCTTCTTTCCAGCATATGCCTTTACAAAGCTAGGGATGGATCAGTCAAGTTTTAACCTGACTTTGTCTCGGCAAAGAATTGGCTTGGCAGAAGATGATTGACATGATTAACAATTATTTAGTACATTAGAATGTTATCAGAAAATGCATGTCTTAATTTGTAAATTATATATAATGCTGTTTTTGATATTACTGATTATTCGGATTTCGTTTGGTTTTATACACTTTAAACATTTTTTCAATATGGATTTCCTTTGCTTGGGTTCTAGTGCTGCTGATGAATTAATTTCCGAAATGGCCATACAGCTCATTTAAATTATTGCAGTTGGAGTTAACATTTGTGTTATGGTCTCATGTTAACATATGTGTTATGGTCTCGTGTTCATTTACTCCATATCCTTTCGGGAAATATTTAAATTGAACGTCAAGATTTTCGTTAATTTTGTAATTTTACAATGTAGATGTGATAGTCCACGTCTTTTACACATCGTCGATATACCGTATTAACTGATAAACCATATTGCTCAAAGTAAGAAAGAATTCAGTATTAAAAAAAATCATTTAAGATTTGAATTGTAAATCAACAAAATATGTCTTCAAAATTGATTAAAACTGTTTGTGAGATAAAAAATTATGTTAAACATGCATGCTATTATTACTGATATTGTCAATTGAAAATATAATTAGAGAGGAAGGAAAACTGGGTCAATCTGATAGTTTTGTATGTATGTAGATGTCTAGGGTATGGAAAGGGTCATGGGACGGGAAATTCTGACTGCCACTGGAAAATTAGGGTGAAATCGAAAGGGGCGGAGAATTTAGCCTTGTAGCCGATCACCTACGGACCACTCAAAAAGAGCTTGCTACAGGGGTTCTTTAACGTGCAGGAAGCGTGGCATTTCTTCCAACACAAGGACCTGAGTTTACATCCCATCAAAAGATGGGTTGTGTATTTATAAATCCCGCACAACCACGGAATGGGTCCTAAAATTTCCCTCGGGGTCAGCCCCGTTTAGAAGGGGACATACCCCGCAAGCCGGAGATACTAGGTCCTATTTCTATACCCCGGGGTTCCCTCGGGGGTCAATCTACAAGGGAACTTCAAGTTCACAGGAAAAACACGATAAATTCAATTTTAATAGGACCTTACTCTTTTCAGCAAAATCGAGTACCGAACAGACCAAATAATTTGAGGAAACAGGACATTTTTTGATGACCACTAGACAAACTATAGGCTCACATGTGCCTGTATTGCTCATCTGGTGGCCACTGCTCAATTAGATTTCAAACATTGTTAATGATAAATCTGAGGGGCATCCAAATCGTAGTAAAATCAAAAGAAAAGTTAAATATATATCAGAAATCAAATCATTTGCATCAGGGTAGTTTTCAAAAAAATGATGCTTCACATATTTTACTCTATATTTT
>MJUU01030361.1:0-23603 GCA_002080025.1 Modiolus philippinarum
CAGAAAATATTTGTCAACATCCTTTTCTTGAAAAGGAGGGACCAACCGGATGTTTTTAGCAACATCGAATGTCTGAGAATTCTGAGAAAGGTGCTGATTCTTTTCAGCTAATTCTAATTTTTTCATTTCTAATTGAAAATTGAGCTCTTTTTCTTTTTCTTGTTGTTCAATTTGTAATTTTAATTTTCTTTCTTCTCTTTCCTTTTCTTCTCTTTCTCTTTCTAATTCTAATTTTCTTTGCTCTCTTTCTAATTCTAATTTTCTTTGCTCTCTTTCTAATTCTAATTTTCTAATTTCTAATTCTTTCTGAATTTCTAATTTTTTAATTTCCAAATCAGGTGTTTGAATGTCAAAAGTCTCCAAAACAGATTTATCAAAATAATCTTCTTCAGCCAAATAATTTGCGATCACATTTTGAATTTCAAATTTTCAAATTCCAGATTTGACGTTTAATTTCAAATGTTATCCCAAAATAATCAACTCATCCTTTTTTAGCTTCTCAAAATTCTCCACCTGACACGTAGACATGAATTGTTCTGGATCAAATGACATCTTGTAAAAAATTATTGCTGACTTTTAAAAATTTTCTATTAAACAAAAATATAATAATTTCTTTTCTAAACAATTTCGAAGATCGCGGACGATAGCCCCCAATTTTTGTTATGTGGTAGAAATGACCAATGAATTGCCAGCAATAATGAAAAACAAAATTGGCTCAAATTAACTTTTAATCAGACGAAAAATAATTATTTTACAAATTAAATAAAATATATAACTTATCTGACAATAATGAAGTCCAAGTAATAATCCAAATTAATAGTTCACTTAATTCCACCAATTAATGTCCAGTAGAATATTCCTATTATAATCCTCACTAAATAGTTGATAAATTCACAATAATTGATGTCGATTTCCAATACGAAAGATGTGCGTGATAATCCTATATAAACTAATTAATCCTGTATAAACTTATTAAACTGACTGACTTAACCCTTTTCAGCTACCTCATATAAATACATTTATTATTTCTAGAAAAATCTATCCACAAGATTTAACTAGAACATTCTAATCAACTGACAATCACATGACTAGAATGATTATGTAAGAAAAATCTGAATTTAAATTCTAGAATATTCCACATGTTCTAAGGTGTAATAACCTTGACCATTGTTTATTGTAAACAAATTACATAACTAGGCCAAACAAATTACATCATATTAAGGCCATACAAATTAAAAACAATGAATAAAATGCATTATAGAATATTTACAACATTAAATTACCTATAACAGAAAAAAAATAAAACTAGAGGCTCAGACACTGAGCCTGTATCGCTCACCTGACAAAATGAAGCAGGGTTTTCGAAGTTCTGCATGGTGGCCATGTTTTTTATGTGAATTTCCCATAGGGCCAAAATAAACTTATGTTCTGTAATGGCAGCCATGTTTTTTATTGGATGGGGAAGAAATGAGCAATCTTTGTTAAGGACCTTCAGTTCATCATTCCTGTAGAGTTTGGTTGAATTTGCTTCAGCGGTTTCAGAGCAGAAGAAAAAAATATGAATTTTCCCATTGGGTTCAATGTTAAACCTAAGTTCTGCCGTGGTGGCCATGTTTTTTATCGGATCCAAATGAAATGAGCATTCTTTGTTAAGGACCTTCCATACGTCATTCCTGTAAAGTTTGGTTGAATTTGCTTTGGTGGTTTCAGAGGAGAGGATGAAAATGTGAATTTCCCATAGGGCCAATGTTAAACTATCTTCAGTACTGGTGGCCATGTTTTTTTATGGGATCAGAAGGAAATGAGCAATCTTTGTTAAGGACCTTTAGTACATCATTCCTGTAAAGTTTGGTTGAATTTGTTTCAGCGGTTTCAGAGGAGAAGAAGAAAATGTGAATTTTCCCATAGGGTCCAATGTTAAACCTCCGTTCCGCGCTGGCGGCCATGGTTTTTATCGGATTGGAACAAAATGAGCAATCGTCATAAAGGACATTCCATACATCATTCCTGTAAAGTTTGGTCCAATTTGCTTCAGTGGTTTCAGAGGAGAAGATGAAAATGTGAATTTCCCATAGGGCCAATGTTAAACTATGTTCTGTGCTGGCGGCCATGTTTTTTATCGGATCGAAATGAAATGAGCAATCTGTGTTAAGGACCTTTAGTACATCATTCCTATTAAGTTTGGTTCAATTTGCTTCAGCCTTTTCAGAGCAGAAGATGAAAATGTGAATTTTCCCATAGGGTCCAATGTTAAACCTAAGTTCCGCGCTGGCGGCCATGTTTTTTATCAGATCGGAACGAAATGATCAATCTTTGTAAAGGACCTTCCATACATCATTCCTGTAAAGTATGGTTGAATTTGCTTCATTGGTCTCAGAGGAGAAGATGAATATGTGAAAAGTTTAGCGGACGGACGGACGGACGACGGACGACGGACGCCAAGTGATGGCAATAGCTCACACTGACCCTTCGGGTCAGGTGAGCTAAAAATACAATATAGAATCAGTTTTTTTTCAAGAATTTCTTGCTTTACCATTTTGACATCTGATGAAGCCTAAGTACTGTTAACCCTACAGAAAAAAAAGAGGCGTATTTCATTCAAACCAATGAAAAATGTACTTTTTCAGGCTAATTATGCCCTATTAAGATAAGGTGTAATATTTGTCATCGTTGTTGGCAATTTTTCTTACAAATAGATGAATTTTTACAGCATTATTGAATACATCGGCAAACGAATACCGAAGCAAGAACGAGGAAAGGGGAAATTCTAAAATCATAAATCCAAAACCACGGCAATTTACAGCAACACGAATTGAGAAAGTATGACAAAGACAAAACAAATATTACTGCGGTCAAGGAAGTGGCTAAACTTTTATTGTAATGAAGTCAAGATTAACACGCCAAGCTTACACAATGTGTTAGATCCATCGATGTCAAATGTCAAAATTGTAGTTATATCAGACGTGAAAACCTGACATGTGTACAATGTTTTCTTTGCATGACGGCGAGTCAATGAAAGTAGACAGCTTGGGGTGTAAATTTTAATTTCGGTAAATTGAAAGTTTTGCCACTTCCTTGACCGCAGCAATAAACAAAAAAGAACAAGAACGTCACAAAACTAAAGCACTAGCAGAAACAACGGCAGTAGAATACCGAAGGAACAAAGGGGTGAAATCCACAAAAATCGAAGTCCAAAGACAGGGCAAAAACGAGAACACAGAAAACAATGACGTTAGACACAAAAACAACGACGCTAGACAGACACAAAGCACAGAACCAGAAACCACAACATTCAGAAATTAATTATCAAAACTGGACAATGAAGAGCAGAAAAAGTTAGTCGATGGAACTGCTGCCTAACAAGTATAAGTATTGATATAAGAATTAGTGAACGATAGGCATTGAAAGGATATGGAGTAAATGCACATGAGACAAAGTCTCTACAAAGACATGGTTAAACCAAGCAAATGAACAACGCTTCCATTGTTCTTCTTCATCTTGAAGTCATCATTTCTTTTGAAATGCCTGTACCAAGTCATAACCATCGCTTTTTGGTCATTGGTTTTCGACTCCTGTCAATACTGTTCGGTAATTGTGCTAGTATCATTTCAACAAAAATACATGACGTTCAAATCAAATTTGGACATCATACATGCCGATTTAAACCATCAAAATACTCTGAAGTCAAGTTTTGATGGGGAATGTTATCGAATAGCATTGAATTCATAGGGTCACATGGCAAGACTTACAGACCCTACTGGATCACATGACAAAACTTACAGAACCAACTGGATCACATGACGAAAACTTACAGACCCTGCTAGATCACATAACAAATTTTACAGAACCTACTTAATCACATGACGAGACTTACAGAACCTATAGGAAACAAATTCAATGGTGACTAATGATGAGAAAATATACCTTAAGGTAGCTCACTCATCACATTTTTGAATTTGTGTCAGATTTCGGAACTCCTTTGTTTTTTTTCCGGTTCAATGGCTTAAATAATTTTGCACACGGATCCCCACTTTTTATTTCATCAATGTCTTCTTCAAGTCAACTGACACGTTTTCATAAAACTATTGGCAGAACTCCCTAGCTTTTAGATAAAATAGTCCTGATATTAAATTAACGAGAAATCCATTTCCCGCAAAATTTTAATGTCCTCGATTTTGGACCTATATATTTCATTTAGTCTACCATGCTTACACTCACTTGCACTGCAGTTTAGCGTTTCATCAAAGTAAACACATTTTCTGAACAAAAGTTAGTATGCCGGAACAAAATTAACGATTTCTGTAACACGCAATTTCAATGGTTCTATCGACAAATCAACGATTACAAAGCAACGTGTCCATCAGAAAGAGGCGTGTCTTTTTTTTTTAAAAAAAAAAAGATCCTATGGCTGCGTTTCTATCAGTGAATGTAAACATTGGGATAATAATATCAGAAATTTTCTTGCAGAAATTGTTAAATGAATGAGTGTACGATTGCTTTAACTTTAAATTGTTTAATATTGTAGAAGGATTTATTTTCGTTTAGGCACGGACAATTTGATTTTTAGAGATAGGCCTGTGATTTTTACCCCAGCCGGAATTTTTTTCCAAATATACACTATGATAGCAAATTTACTGAGCAAGTTTTTTTCTAATCAACAGAGTCAGGGCCAGATTAGTTATTTTTAAACTATGTGCTGGTCAGAGAATATTTTTTAGCAAAAATCATTGCCAGATTTTTTTTCTTAAAAAAATTCCTAGGCCCTCTCTGAAAATTAAATGGTCCGTGCTTTATTCAATTACATCTGACATTATTATTTGATTCGCATTTGTAAATATATAACTTTCGTTCAATATCTTAGACAAGCCGGAAAAAGATATAAACAAAAGTAAAATGCAGAATGCACATCTGCAATTTATACTGTAGATTTACTGCAAGTTTGCTTGAAAAATTATACAAAATGCAAGCCGTTTCGAGGCAGAATCGGATAACGCTTTTATGAACAAACGTACGGTCGTTTTATGTATTTGAATAGGTATACGAGATACAAACGTTAGCACAATTGTCCAGGTGATGGCTGAAAAAAAATCGACATTTTAATTTTATTTAGTATCCTAGGTTCCAAGCATTCACTGTACATTTACAAAATCAAAGGAACTTTCTTTTTTCTTTTACTATTATTTTACTATTATTTTGAGATCCTTTAGGTTATTTTCATGGTCCGTCAGACCTCCCACATGAACTATATTACATTTCATTTTAGCTCAAATGACCCAAAGGGTCAATGTGAGCTACTGCCATCACTTGGAGTCCGTCGTCCCTCCGTATGTTAGCTTTTCACATTTTTATCAACTTCTGAAACCTGTACTGAAGCAAATTTACCAAAACTTTACAGGAATGATGTATGGAAGTTTCTTTTTACAAATATTGCTCATTTCGTCCAGATCTGACAAATACATGAACGCCATCGCGGATTTTTTTTAAAAATTGGATCGTGTGTGCAAAACACCATTTTCATCAACTCATCTAAAACAACTGTAGCAAATTCAATTAAACTTGACAGAAATGAGTATGGAGGGTCTTTTACAAATGTTCCCCATTTAATTCCGATTTGACAAAAAAATAGTTGCCAGCATAGAAAATAGAAAAACCTAGTACTAAGGATTTTGTCAGGTGATCGATACAGCCTCAGTCTCTGAGCCCCTACTTATGAAACTGAGACAGGTAGGTGTAAGTCGTCCAAAATATGAAAACGAGGTCGAAAATATGAACGAATTTCAGCAACGTGTTAATTTGCATGTGTCGTCATAATGTTTTTTTTTATTTTCACCTCATTTTATTTATTTTTAACAATTGTATGCTTTTTGCCCTTAAGTGGGATCTTATTTGGTTGGAGAGTTCCGAGAAGATAAGACTTGCTTGTCAAAAATGTTAGTTAGTAAATACCCCCCTCCCGTTTTCTTAATGAAATTGCTTCTATCAAGAGTACAAAGTCTATTGTTTGTCATTAAGTTCCGTTCCGTATTAAGAAATTAATGTTAACTGAGGCCAAAAAGCTCACTCCAATTTCAGCTGTCACGTTTTTAAGAAGCATATGTTGTCATCGATTATTTTTACTCCAGTCCTACCAAATTTGAGGCCCGTCATGGCCCTCTTGAATACCTGATTATCAGGATATTTCTTAATGATTACTAGTATTTGATTACGAGAGCATTTATTTAATGATTATTTGATTATTAGCTTGTATTTTTATATATTTTTTTTATTACTAAGCCAAAAATTTATTGAATTTAATGATTGAGGACCCTCAAATTTAAACACAACATCTACAAGTAAGACAACATGGACAGAAAACAGATTGAATTATCCATTCAGGTTTTCAACAGTTCTGGGGTTTCGAACTCAAATGTGACGATTTTCAACAAAACAATAGGCGGATCAAGAAGGGCTCAAGGGATTGGAACCCTCCCTTTTTTCTGAAATAAAAAATATGAATTTTCCTGTATATTGGCAACAACTGACAACAAATCGATCGAAACACCTTTATTCTAGGCTTCATCTCCCGATGAATTCCCGAAATTATCTACCGGACATTTTTAATTGCGAGATGGCATTTTTAACAAATGTTGAAATATCTTATTGTTACACTTTTTATTGATTAGATTGGTTCAATTTCAGATAATATTTCACAATTTTTTGGTAGAGTATTCGACCCCTGTCCAGCGTAATGAAAACTTTGACCCCCACAAGTGGTCGTTATAATTTGACCCCCCCATATACTACTAATAAAAAAACTTCAAAAATAATAATTGCGTTTTGTTGAACACGTTCAAAAAGAAAAATAAAGAAAAAAAATAATCAATTTGAGGTATGTCATTTTCGGTGTTTTCACGGTTCTCCCACTTTTGATTTTATGATATACAGGTAAGAAAAATAAAGTGGGACAATAGTGAATAATGTGTACATAATATTAATTAAATTTACCTGTAATTAGACCTACAGTGAATCCAGTATTAATCTAACGTTCAAAGGTAAAAACATAATTTTTACTGTTAACATTATTAAAAGCTTCTTTTTTCACCTTGTGATTGTGATTTTGTTTCTCATTTGCATTTCCTAAATATCTTTTCGCTTTTTTGTTTATAGTTGAGTTGGAATGCTGAATAGAGAAAGTAATACTAAGAAAAAAATATTTGATGAATGATTTTTAGTCTGTTTGATTGACTGAATATGGGTTATGATTGCGACCGTCCCCATAAATATGTGTGTTGACTTGCTGATGATATTCTTACAAAGAATATACCGTCAAATAACTGACGTGTTGTCTAAAATTGGGTCCATTGTAATACTATTTAATTAATTCGAGTCACAAATAGCCACTTGGCTCAAAAACGTATCTACATAGAGTAAGATAAAACTGTTATAATTTTTACACCAAGTTTTGATTTATTCAAGTAATACACAAGTTTACTACTCCGTGACCAATATGCATCACGAGCATTGATGAGATATAGGCTAACATCAGTGCGTGTCTGTGCACAAAAAGCCTAAATATTTGGATAACAATTTACAATAATTATATGAATAGCAAGAAAGCTATAGGGACTATTTAGGGACTAACTTCAGTGTAGATCTGGACGCTGAGTTCTCCTGCCAGCTCCTGGGTTTGGAAGCTTACTTTATGAATCCTTAATAATGCTTTTTATCGCTAATTTGCTTGATTTTCAATTGTTCTGGAGCGACGATAATTCTATTATCACTGCACTGCGCTGATATGAACATATTATCGTCAATCTTTCTGGAGCGACGATAATTCTATTATCACTGCACTGCGCTGATATGAACATATTATCGTCAATCTCTATGGGACGTTAGCAACAGCGTATTAATATGACGTCGCGTGACGTTTCGTGAAAAAAATAATCCTATCAAAAAAGCGTTACATTTAANTTAAATAGAAAAAGAAACATATATCTGGCATATATTAATAACAAAATTAGCGATAAAAATACTATTAGTAATTTGTTTTGCTCGGATGGATTTCTCAGCTCGTATTGCATCTCGTGCTTCGCACTCGATGCAATACAAGCTGAGAATTCCATCCGAGCAAAACAAATTACTAATAGTATATATTTAATACTTATCCCATGGATCACTACGGGGTATCTGTTTTCCCATGCAGATGAGAACAGATCTTTCCCTTTACAATTAAAGTTTGTTTTCCTCTATTGGAGTTGACTTTACTACCGGAGTTGACATGTTCAACAAGGCGGTTGTCATAGGCACCTGATCTCACCCATGGTTTTTATTGGGTCCATGTTGTTCATCTGTATGTGTGTCTTCACTTTCCCTTTTTTTGTCCTGTACTCAAGTGGTGTCCTTGTTTCTTAGTGTTTCCGTTGTCCAAAGATTGTTCGTTCTTTTGACTGACAATTCGGTTCTCACTTACTTTCGTTCATAGATTCAGCTGGCTTTGACATTTTCCATGATTTAATACATGAGCAACCTTAACTTGGCTTACATCGTTTAAAATAGCACCAACAGATAGATATTTGTTTTTTATGTTTTTAATTTCCTTGCTAAGGTACGAAGGGCTTAAATCGAAAATGGTTATCATCGACAGCATAAATGAACACTTAAAGGATATGGAGTAAATGCATATCTATATATACATATAGCAAATATCGATGTTTATGAAATATCATATTTTATAAGTACAACATGATTATATGAAATATTTTAAAGCTTTAATAAGAAAAAAATGTTGTTAATTGACATATTAATATTACTCTTATTTCATTCATCTAAAGTGGGTTGCAAATTCAAATGCACTATTTTACTGTTTTATATGAATTAATTTCATAAAAAAAATATTCTATGTTAACTTTATCCAGGTCTCACTATACTCTGCTAATATAAACCATTTTAATTGCTGTAAAAACACCAAGCTCACCTATTGTTTGACACAAGTGGGAGAAACGTGAATTAGAAAATTAAAAAGTGGGAGAAACGTGAACAAACCGTCATTTTCATAAGTCAGGTGTCGCTGTGCCCAATATCCCCACGGAACATCCATTATTTCGTTCTCGTTGTGTAACTTTTTTCTGACAGAAAATTAGTATTTTGTTTATTCTAGAATTACATGTCCTTATTGTGAATAAAAAGAAACAAGCTTTAGTTATATTTTAAGGAAAAGATTTTCAGAACTGTAAAAAGATAAAATATTAAATTTAAGACATTGGCGGGCAAAAAAAAAAAAAAAAAAAAATCTGTAGCCAATGAAACTTTTTACTGTGCCAAAGAAGCTAAACACTTATTAAAAATATTGCTGAACCCCAAAGAGTACCGTTCTTAATTTTCAACCCCCTAATGATTTCCACCCTCTAAAATTATCCATCCACTCCCCATACACCCCAGCTGATAAATAATTACTGTTCCCTTTATTGATTACATTTTTAAGTTTAGATATGTCAACTGGTCGAAGATAATTTGAATACTGTGATTTCAGTTTTCAAAAGGGGGCTGACATTTTTGCAGAGGAAATTATTACGACACATTTTGATTGAAATTAAACTCCAAATAAGTTTTCTTTGTATTGACAATTTGTGTCACGAAGCAAGAGGAGAAATGGATCTCCCCTCTCTCAGAAATATAACTCACGAAAAATACTATGCATAAACTATCTGTAATTGATTTTCGTTTTAGAATATAAAATCTGATTAGAAATAACTTGTGCGGTATTGTCCTCATTTGATCTTATTTAATAGCGAATATAATTTCTATTTATTACATCAAAGGAATTGTCCAGTGGTAAGAACCAATGAGAACGCTTGTTACTTTTTAACTATATTAAAGTTAGCTTTCAATTTTTAACACTGTTGCACGTGAATAGTAACAATATTCAAAGTGCTACACTGCAATGCAAGTGTAATCAATTTAAAAATGTTTCAAGAAACCCTTGATATAAACAATTTCGGGAGTGAACATCTTTAATGCATCAAAAAGTACCGAAACAAGAGGTCAAATGACAGACATATGGATAAAAGAAATATTCATTAGTTTCCGCATAATTAATATTGTTTGTGAATAAACACACCATACTTGTTACTGGGCTGACAAGACTTAGGGACCTATAGTCGTGATCATATTGCGCATATTACTCTTTCAAACGAATCCTATTAAATATTTGATGTTATATTTTGGCTGCGGTTTTGTTTGATTCCTCATTCATTACTTTTACCTTTGAATGCATTGATATTTTACCTTTCAAAACATATTGATTTGATCTAAAACAGAAATAAGTTGTCAAAAAGTCCATATGAAAAAAAATAAACAAAAGCACAGTAGCGTCTTACATGTATGCGTAGGTAGGAAAATATTTCGGAGAAATTTGGAACAAAAATCAAAATTAAATATCGAGTTCAGTTTAAAAAAAAATCCTTGCATTTAATCGTAACGGTTTGTAATTTTCAGCTTAGTGACTCATCGCAGTCGCACTGCTCAAGTATTTCTCCCTCGAAGTTTAACAAGTCCTCCTTTAGTCTGTTTCTTAGACTACAGGAATTTCCTACTGTAATACTAGTAATACTTGTCATTAGTCTTGTTGACAAAAGAGAAATTTGGCATGACAGCATCTTTGGCTTAATATGGATATCTATTTGGACTTTTAACAACACTTATTAAAACGTATCTTGGTGAGCAGACTTTGTTAATATTCCATCAAAATTTGGCAAAAATCAAAATTACTCGTTTTCAGTGAATTTCCCGAAAACTGCACCGTAGATCGAAAGGGCAAAAATATACTCTAGACTTTTGTCTTTCGAAAAATATCGTTTCTAGCCATGAGGTATTCTGGACCATTAAACTCATGAAGCGTTAAGCGTCTTTTCAAAACCGAGTCACTGCACTACATGGTCCAGTCCAATGTGGTGGAATTATACTAAAGTGCATTTCATGTAAATGTACATTTCAGTTAACAAGTGCCATCGTAGTTTTTGCAATTTTTTGCTTTTTTCTATGAATTAAACCTGAAATTTATCTAATCATGTGAATGAAATATATCGTGATTTGAAACTGATTATTTCGAAAAAAAGGTGTTAAAATAGCCTGACTAGTTTCTAATGTATATTTTATAACGATATTGATTTTGTGGAGTAATCGTTTTAACACTTACAATCTTTTATTTTTATTCTTTTTTTATTTTTTGGTTTTCGAATTTTATAATTCCATCTGAAATAATTAAGGAGGCACAATTTGTCGGTCTTCTATCAAACTAATATAAATGCTTTCAAAAAGTGTTTTGAGAGCCATTACGACATAATGCCATTTACAGTACAAAACAAACATAAAAGAATACTAGTATATAATTTTCCTGTTTCTATTTTCCTTAGATAAATTTTATTGATGAAGACACTGCAGTATACTGCTTTAGGGTGCACTTCGCTTTAATGCTGGCGAACACAATACACATAAAAACATACACTTAAGAATAAAACCTCGAGGGTTCATGTTTACAAAAAGAAGTCATTTTAGTATTTCATGTCAGTTCGGGAGAAATGGCAGTTTATGGACCGGTTTCTCACTCCCAAAATACTCCCCAAAACTTTTCGCTTCGGTCCATATATATTTTGGGAGTGAGTGACCGGTCCATAAACTGTCAAATGTCCCTCAGTGCCATGAACTATTTGTATAATATTTATGTAATAAAATTCTACTCGAGACAATATTTCCCCACATTGATGCAATAACCATACATTGCCATCTTCAATGCTTTATTTCAACTCCATAAATGGGATGACGAACACCGCAGCTTGATGACAAACAAGCCAAATTAAATCACATTGAACCCTCTTTTCCCGCTTCCAATTATAACGATTAAAATTAAACTATGAGAGCAGTATATATTTACTTAGAAATTATATAATTTTAAAACCGGTAACTTCTTAAAATTTGTGAATTTATCAAGAATTTTAACTTTGCCGCCATATTTCGAGAAATGAGTTGATTTTTAATGAAGATTGTTTGTACAAATTTAAACAAAAGATCTGTCGCCAGGAAATTTAGTCGCAACATTTATGCCAAAACTACAGATTTGTGAATGTAATAATTTCATACTATGATATTAAAATAATATTTTTCACATCAAACTCTAACGTTAATATTTAAAAAGCTGAAGGGCAAATTTACTTGTCTTCACAGTCTAATATAGTTAACATGTATTTTTATATACAAAAATTGTTTTGAATTTTAATATTTATGAAATCTTTGTGAATGCAGTACAGTTCTTCAAATCACATATGCAATAGGAACCCACCAAATCACATTGTAAAATCGTTTATTTTGATGACATTAATGTTAGAGGGTTAATTAAATTTGAATTTCGTCAGCTAATTCATATCAAAACATATCTGCATTGAGCAGACGACACAACCAACATACTGATTAGACATAAAATTTCTACAATATATATCTTTCTTTACAAAGATACAGAGTTTTGTATTCAAACTGAAAATGCTATGTTTTTTTTGTAAATTAATGAGGCTATTCAAAGAATAGGTGTGTATATTTAATTGTTGTAACTCATCTCTAGTCAGGATTCCATGAGATTTATAACAGTAATTGACACGATGCATAATAGAACAGATGGCTGGAAAAAATTGAATTAACACTGCACTCGTAAGATCCTTAAATGTTAAATTCTACTAGGAACAATATCCCCCTATAAGGAAAACAAAATATGTTCCAAAATATTTAATTCAATAAGCAAATGAAATTTGCCATCTTAAAGCTTTATTTCAAATCCATAAGTTAGGAGATGAATACTGCACTTCATGAAATCCATAAGTTAGGAGATGAATACTGCACTTCATGACGGAAAAGTTAGGAGATGAATACTGCAACTTCATGACGGAAAAACCAAAAAATACAGATTGCTGAATGCAATAGTTATAAATTTACGATAATAAGAAATAGTTATCACACAAAAATCTAATGTCAATGGTTAAAAAACTGAAGAGGAAAATCTACTTGTCTTAACAGTCTAATCTGGGAAACATTTTTGAAGGTGGCTCACTCATCACATTTTTTAACTTGTGTCTGGTTTCAGAACTCCTCTTGTTTTCTCCAGTTCAATGGCTTAAAGAATTTTGCACACGGACCCCCACTTTTTATTTCATGAATGTCTTCTATAGGTAAAATTAAGACACCCGCAAAGTTTTCATAAAATTCTTGATAAAACCTCTTAGCTTTTAGACAAAAACTTGTGATAATGTATAATTAAGGGAAAATTCAGAGAAATCCATTTCCCGCCAAATGTTTAATGTCTTCTATCTCCGTTAAATGCACACGGACCTATATTTTTTTTACCATTCCATTTGGTCGAAAATGCTTAATCAATTGAAATAGATTTCAAGATATCCTTGATATTAACAACATCAGGATTGAGCGACCATAATACATGTATAAAAGTTCTGTTTTGAATTGTATCCTTATTTTAATAATCATTCTGAATGCAATAAATACAATATGAGTATAGAACAGGACCCGCCAACATCATATTCTTAAATTGTTATTTTGTTCACATTCATCTTAGAGGGTTTAGAAAATAGATTTTTGGGGCTTTTCACAGAAAAGACATTTGACATGAATTACTTCATCATTTCCATTGCTTTTTTAATTTTAAGCATAAAGTAGATGACAAAATAATAGCAAGCTAATTAGACATAACATTTCTACAAACATACAGAGAGGCGTATATTTTCATTCAAACTGATAACGATATTCTTTTTTTTTTGCAAATTAATGAGGCCATTTTAAGAATAGGTGTAATACATTTTATTGTTGTAACTCATCTTTAGTCACGATTGCATGAGAGTTATAACGATTATTGAAATGTTGTATAAAAGAACAGATGGCCAGAAGTGAATAATTGTTGTCCCTAATAAGGACGAAATGAAATTCATAGCACTCGCAAAATCTTATATAAAATTCTACTCGGATCAATATTACTTAATATTGTTGCAATAAAATTGTAGTAGATACAAATTTCTCCAGTAAAATTGCAATAAAATTCTACTCGGGACGATTCCCATGCAAATAATGATGCAATAACTCTGTATTGCCATCTTAAAGCTTTATTTGAAATCCATTAAATAGGCGATGAACATTGAAACGTCATAAGAAAAAAGCCACAAGCTTTCGTCTGGAGAAAGATAAACATAAGATAAATTGGCCAGGGAGGATTGAAAACCGAAAATTTAGTTGAAATAACTAAATACCGAAGTTACTGTGAATTTATTTTCTTCATTGCGCACCTTGACAACCCATGTTTCTTCAATGCAGATAAAATCTAAACGTTTGGAAGACCGTGACCGTGAGCGTGCAATAATTCACATATTTATGTGTAATGCATAGACTTTTGCATATGAGATAAATGCAATGTTTGGTCATGCATATAACTGCCCGGGCAAATAAACGGTTATCAGGCCCTGGTGAACACATTTTTAAAGATGTCGTAGTAGTGTGACATTTATAGTATACTTCAGCGTGTATTGACGTTTGACATTGGATTCAAATAGAAAGTTTATTTAAAGAGAAAAAAACAAGGTTTAGATCATGAAAAAGCTCATTTAATTGATCAATTTAAAGACAATGTCGAAAATTAAATATCAAATACAGAATCGCAGCAAAAACAAATGAATACAGATCAACAACCTCCACACTTTAATATGAAATTATACTCGGGTCAATATTATACAATATTCATGCAATAACCATATATTGTTGTAACTCGTCTCTTGCCACCATTACATGAGATTTATAGCGATTATTGACATGGTGTATGAAAAAAACAGATGGAAATAAGTTCATTACCTTCAATGATCGTTGTCGTGCACTTGCAAGATCTTTAAATATAAAATTCTACTCGGTGCAGTATTTCCTAATATTAATATTAATGCAATACAATTGTACTCGGGAGTAAATTCCCCGATATCAATGCAATAAAATTCGACTAGGGACAATATTCTCCAACCCTTTATTGCCATCCCTAAGCTCAATTTCATAACCATAATTTAGGCGACAAACAGCCCATTATATGATGTACAATGCAAAAGAATCCTATCTCATCTCTTTCTTTTGGAAGCAAAACAATAAATCGTAGAATTAAACCTGCAAAGCAGTAAATATGTACTTTTGGATTTGATAATTTTAAAACCGCTGTAGATTGTTGAACTGTTAGATTTTGTGAATTTCTTAAGTTCAATAACTAAACCTCCATATTTTAAGAAAAGATGTGATTTTAGTGTAGGTCGTTGGTATATAACACTGCAAAATCACACAACAGGAATTTATGCCAAAAATACAGATTGCTGAATGCAATGATTAGTTACTTACGATATTTAAAAAGCATTTATCACATAAAACTCTTATGCTAAGGTCACTCATTCATCACATTTTTGAATTTGTGTCAGATTTCGGAACTCCTCTGATTTTCTCAAATTCAATGGCTTAAAGAATTTTGCACACAGACCCCCACTTTTTATGTCATGGATGTCTTCTATTGGTCAAACTAACACAGTTGACAAGTTTTCATAAAATTCTTGATATTACGTCATAGCTTTTAGACAAAAATAGTTCTAATATTAAAAAAACTTATAATCATGTAACACTGTACCGCCAACATCATATTGTTAAATTGTTGTTTTTTTTTTGTTGACAGTCATCTTAGAGGGGTTAGAAATGAGTTTTTTTTTGGCTTTTCACAGAAAAGACATTTTACGTGAATTATTTCATCATTTCCTTGGCTTTCAAAATTTAAGCATAACGCAGATGACAAAATAATCAACTAATTAGACATAACATTCCTACAAAGATACAGAGAGGCGTATTTTTCATTCAAACTGATTATGATATTCTGTTTTTTTTTGCAAATTAATGAGGCCATTTTAAGAATAGGTGTAATATATTTTATTGTTCTAATTCATCTTCAGTCACGATTGCATGAGAGTTATAACGATTATTGACATGTTGTATAAAAGAACAGATGGCCAGAATTGAATAATTGTTGTCGTTAATAACGAAAAATAAAATTAATACAGCACTCGCAAAATCTTGAAATATAAAATTCTACACGGGACAACATTCCTCAATATTAATGCAATAAAATTCTACTCAGGACAACATTCTCAAATGTTGATGCAATAACCATGTTTTGCCATCTTATGTAAAAATCAACTAGTGACCAAATTCTCAAATATCAATGCAATAAAATTCTACTCAGGACAACATTCCCAAATATTGATGCAATAACCATGTATCGCCATCTTAAAGCTTTATTTGAAAGGCATTAAACAGGTGATGAACAACAAAACGTCATCACAAAAAAGGCTTTTGTATTGAGAAAAGGTAAATTGGAAAGGTAGGTTTGATAATCGAAAATTTAGTTGAAAATGTTTAAGAAATGAATTTGTGTTTAAAGACTTTGATAAAAAAAAAAAAACTTAAAGTAATTTTGGTATAATTTTTACGAACAACCAGGGACCCATGTCACTTCTGTTGTTCAGACCAAAACAACAGCTCTGCAGTATAAAACATTCCCTAACCATTACCCTGGATCGTTCTGTAGACGAAGGATATGAAACCGATCCAAGCAGGGGGATTCATCCATGAAAACAACTGTTATTCAAAAATTGTCTTCTTAACTCTACGCAGTAAAAATGCGATGTTATTTTTATATAAGCACATTCATGTACAGTAAAACTTCGTTAAAATGCCATCAACGTATAGATTTAATCTTCACTGAAAAGACATAACTTGTCGAAATCCGCATATGCAGAAACAAAATTCACAGTAACTTCGGTATTCAGTTATTTGTTACCACTGGGTCGATGCCTCTGCTGTTGCGCTGCTAGTCCACGAGGGTATTCACCAGCTCAGTATAGTAGTCAGTACTTCGGTGCTGACCCGAAAGCAAATTCTATGTGGAACTTTGCAATATCTAAATTTTTGTAAATTTTGTTGGAAACTAAGGAGTTTCTCCCTCATGGAAAGCTCTGTCCTTAGATGATTTTGGCTTTACATTTAAATCACATTCAGTTATTTGTTCTCTATCAGTTTAAAATCATTGTCTTCCAAACGTATTGATTTTATCTGGACTGAAGAGGCATAAGTTGTCGAAATGCGCATATCCAGAAACTATATTCACAGTATTCATTATTTGTCTATAGGCAGGTTAAGTTTGGCAATCATTTTTAGCCACTCAGAATTTCTTCAAAAGATCGTAGAGTATGAAGTCAAACCAAGGCTATGCTTTCACGAATAGATATATAAAATAAACAAAGAAAAAAAATCATTGGTGTAGAAAAATCTGTTACACAAAAATTGATCTATTAAGTTATTACAATGATTTGTGTTTAGATTAAATCAGTACATAGTGTTGTGTTTTGATTTCTGCGTTTTATATCTGTTTAATGTCAATGTTTTTCTGTTTTCTCCTTTATGCCATGTCTCAAAACTTCGATTTTTGTAATTACAAATCCTTTGTACATGATGTATTCTATTGCCGTTGTGATGTAGTGTCTGATTTCAATCGCTAGAGTTATCCCGCTTTGTTCACTTGTGGTGACAACGTAAATTTAAAGAACATTTTATAACATCATAGAACACATTCCCAAATGAATACCGTAGCAACATGAATTCAAAATATATGGTAATATAAAGAATAAAACACAGTGAAACAACATAATGAAGAGGACAGTCAGAAAGTATAAAAACTCAACAAAAAATAAAGCACTAACAGTGTGAACCCCAAACCACTTAACACGCAGAGAATACACAAGGCTTAAACCCAGCAAACACAAACGATTTTTCTGTTATCGAAAGCTGAAGCAAAACTTTAGTCCATATGACTCTTCAGATTGCCATTTGGGAAAACAGTAAAAGTCTTCCGCTTTTAAAAAAATAGGAAAATAAGACATCCAGATAAATATCCAATTTGGGCAGCTTATTTGAACTGTTTGTTTTAGCTATCGACTAAAAAATTATTTCGGTACAAGTATGAAATTTCAATAAAACCTATTGTTTTACCATAAATGTGACTGAGGGTTACCGTTATTTTGTCTGTTTCTTCTTATTTAACGTTGGAAAAATAGTGACTTTTTATTCAATTTGAGCTTTAAGATGCCCGTTTCGACGACTTATGTCTATTCAGTGCAGATAAAAAAAATCAAACATTTGGAAGACCAAAAATCCAAGAGACTAAAGAACAAACTTGTAAAAGAAGTGACATGTTCACTTTATCACTAAAAAGGAACCATAAGTAATGCAAAAAAAAAAAAAAAAAAAAAAAAAAAAAAAANAGAGCTTTGTACGCGGGAAATACTTCTTATCGTCGTGACAATAACCTTCATTTATTTAAATATTCAAGTGAAGATTTTCGGACAGTCCGGACAGTGAGTAACAGTCCGTTAGCATCGATACAGTGAACAATAAACAACAAAATACACGAAACAAGTTTCTTTTTGATCTACAATTTTTTTGTTATTAGCAAATTGTTTGATGATATCTCGTGAGTATGGAATCATTAATTAATTATTTTTAATCAATTAAAAATACCTGAATTTTGATCTGCACTGATGAAACATAAGATGTCGAAATGCGCATATGCAGATAATAAATTGAACAGTAACTTCGGTACTTTGTTATTTATTACCACTGGGCCGATGCCTCTGCTGGTGGACTGTAAGTCCCCAAGGGTATTCACCAACCCAGTAGTCAATACTTCTGTGCTGACCTGAAAACCGATTGTATTGAAACTTGCAATACCTAAATTTTGCAAACTTTTGTTTAAAACTAAGGAGTATCTCCCTCATAAATAGCTCTGTGCTTAGCTAAATTTTGGCTTTTCTATGTAGACCCTTTTGGTAATTTGTTCTCTATCAGCTTGAACATGTTTTTCGATTAATGGGCTTCCAAATGTTTTGGTATGAGCTGCACTGATGAAACATAAGTTGTCTAAATTCGCATATGCAGATAATAAATTGAACAGTAACTTCGGTACTTTGTTATTTATTACCACTGGGCCGATGCCTCTGCTGGTGGACTGTAGGTCCCCAAGGGTATTCACCAACCCAGTAGTCAATACTTCTGTGCTGACCTGAAAACCGATTGTATTGAAACTTGCAATATCTAAATTTTGCAAACCCATGTTTAAAACTAAGGAGTATCTCCCTAATGCATAGCTCTGTCCCCAGCTGCATTTTGGCTGTTCTATGTAGACCCTTTTGGTTATTTGCTCTCTATCAGCTTGAACAGGTTTCTCGATTAATGGGCTTCCAAATTTTTTGGTTTGATCTGCACTGATGATACATTATGGGAATAAAAGTAATTTTGGAGGAGTCTATCGATGTGTAAACGCGGCCGACTCAATCACAAACTAAATGAAGTCCGAAGGACTTTATGTAAAGTTTGTGAGTGAAAAGCCGCGTTTACATATCCATAAACTCCTCCAAAATTACTTTTATTTCTTATAATTCCAATCGTTTGATATAAAAACAACGTTTTAACTGAATTTGACGTCACCATATACTGCACTATTTTCCTCGGAGCGTATTAATGGGCAAAAGCGTTTATCGAGAAAATAACTTCGCTGTTGTTCGTGACGTTGACCAATGAAATTGGACGTTGCAAAAGCAATTGGAATTATTAGTTGTCTAAATGCGCATATGCAGATAATAAATTGAACAGTAACTTTGATACTCTGTTATTTAACACTTTTATTAGTTGAAATCAAATGTCGAGGAAGGAAAACAAACAATTATTTGCTCAATATTTTCATATATCTTACAAAAACCGAAGACAAAATAAGAATAGCCAAATACATATTTATCCTGCAATGGTAGCTTTTACTATACAGATAAAGCCCTATGCATATTGCCTTGTTTTATCTATCTTGTATATCATACAGGATATCAATTTAAGCCACGCCCACTTCCAGTTTTATGGACACACAGATTATATTTTCCATTAAATGAAGTTGTTTTATGTATTGCAGGAAAAAAAATATGTAATTAGTGTTCTAACTCGGCACGAAATAGATTGAAATGCTTGCCAAAGGCTCGCAAGTCAATCTGTCTCGAAACCTTGTTACATATCTAAAATTGATATTTAAAGGTTCTTATTATTATTGTCTATGTATATTGTAAACCAACTTAAAATTTTCACAAATATTTTTATTTTGTGTTTCGCCCACCTTGTGAACCCTGTTACGACTTAATAGCGAATTATTTTATCTGTTCATGTATTGATATTGGGATTAGAAGTATTCGCGACTACTTGATTTCCATACATTTTTGCTCGAAAATATCGCGAAAATAGATACGTTTATATAGCATATAATATTATTTAACAATAGGCGACAATTTCATTTTCCTCGAAGGTATTCACAAACCAAATAGTCAGTACTTCGGTGCTGACCCGAAAACCATTTGTATTGATCTAAATTTTGCCAAATTTTGTTGAAAACTATGGAGTATCTCCCTCATGCATATCTCTGTCCTTAGCTGAATTTTGGCTTTTCTATTTAGATACTTTTTGTTAGTTGTTCTCTATCAACTTTAACGGTGATTGACTTCCAAATGTTTTGGTTTGATCTGCACTGATGAGACATAAGTTGTCGAAATGCGCATATGCAGAAAATAAAAGAACAATAACTTCGGTATTTTGTTATTTGACGCATGGAATACCGATAAGCCCCTTTTAACTACATGTATATCTCAATAATTTGTATGTTCTTCAAGCCTTATTCTTATTTTAAGCAAGCAGTGAAAGTTTTTTAATATTCACTTATTTCACAACAATCTAGATGAAAGAACAAACTGTCCAAATTATTATGCTTCGGTTGAAAGTCCAACGCATTATTTTCCAAATCTTCCGTCATACAATAACTTAAGATAAATACTTATCTCAAAGTTAAACTGAATTAGGTATTGAGTTTAATATAACTAATATTTTTTATTATAGTGATGGTCTGACTTATACTCAAAATGTAGACTTAATATCCTCTGTTCACGAATACATAAAAGGGAGTAAAGGATTTATTTAACCTGTATTGAAAAGGTTCTCATCATGCTAAAGATATATTACATGTATATATATCGAGATTTTGACAATTTTTATTTATTTTGTTTTGCTAAAATTATTGTAAGGTTTTTGTTGAATATTTATTAAAACTAATACACAGTACTTTCTTGTCATATTCAAATCATACTTAAAATATCATAAATCCTTAAATTATAATCCTTTGATCATCAGCATTAAGTTGACAATTCAAGCTTAGTTTACAGCTTGAATTTAGGTTATTCCCCTTCGAATATATGTATTTATTTCAGAACATTGAAGAAATATTTAAATATTTGACAAAACTATTAGATTTTTACATTGTCCCCTCACAAATATAGATTACACCACAAGACCCCGTTTATTACTATATTTTACCCACTAGAGATAGTTAAATCTTAAAATTTTAATTGCGAGTCCTGCCGAGCATTCAAAATTTTTAAATCTAAATATCGAGAGTGGATGAAATATGGTAATAATCGGGATAAAGTGGTGTAATCATTTTCTATAATGAAAAATGATGAACACCGAGAATACCGAGAATTGTATTCCGAATAGATGTGGAGAGAAATTGCATGGGGCTTTATTCAACCAACGTTGCATATGAAAATTTATCTAACGGGTCAAAACCGGTTTGAATTTACATATCATTTATAGAGAATAAACTTTTAGTCTTAAAAGTCATTTTAACAATACAACAGAAATAAGTTAATCCTTATACTTAAATATAATATATATACTAAAAATAACAATCAAGACCTGCCGTACCTATATTGGGTACCAAAATTGCACAAAATCCATTTTAGGAAAGATCCATTGCATGATTTTCACCTTGCTCAACTACTGAATTGTCTATTGAACTATTTAAGTTTTTGGCTTGCAGTCAAAGACAGGCATCCAGCATACTTTGAAACTATTTATGCCCGAAGTGACATAAATCACATGTGGAAACTTAAAAATTCGAAGGATTTATTGAAAATCTCAAATCCCGTTCATTTTCTCAAATATATTTGTGAAAATATTTGATTTTTCCACATTGTATAACACGCTTCCTCATGATAAATTATAATCACAAATCAAAAGTATCATTTAAAAAGCCTTCCACATTTTTCTCAAAAACCAATTTAAAAGGAAAAGTATAACAGTATATATACGATGAAATAACTACATTTCATGAATATTCATTTGAATTCCGTCAGTTTGATAGGTGAACATCGATCACGTAGCATATCAATGTGAAGTTGCAATTCCCATGAAACAAAAAAAAATGTAAAAAAATATAATTATAAGAATTGAATGCATTATTTTGAAGTTTCATAGGGACTATGAAAGGGTTGACCGGGCGCACATTTTCAACATGAAGCGCTAACGCGCTTCATTAAAAATGTGCTTCGGTCAACCCTTTCATATCCCAATGAAACTTCAAAGTAATGAATTCATTTCTTAAATACACGTGTGCAGTATGCTTGATTTTCTAACAGACCATGTGCTGGAATAACCCCCGTGCTTCCCCACTTCCGAACCCCACCCATTTTTTTTTAAGTTCGCATACATCCCATCTTCAAAATAAAACATGTTAACACGAGCATAACCTGCACGCAATGGTAGAATGGGGCCCATTTTTAGACCCACCTACCGAAATTTTGGGAAATTTTGTTTTTCGTTCAAGTTTTTCTTTCAGTTGCTTTAAAATGTTAATCAAATGCTTCCCAGTTATAAAAGCGAGGTATCAAATAATAGCTTATTGTAGCAGCTTTTCAAAGAACCCAAATGTTTATAATTTCTATGCCCAATACGTTCCATAGCGCAATTAAACGTACCCCTACCCCAATGAAATATTGACGAAAAATCTGTTATTTTCACTGAAATTGTGTAAGTTTGATGGTCTGGGGAACCCGAAGGGCATCTCAATTTCCGATTCTGAAAATTGTTTTTAGTTTTGCAATCTATTTTCTCTTATATTAAACATGTTTAGACGATTTTTACATATTCTAAATGATCAAAATTTTATTTTCAAAAAGGCCAAATATATGGATCTTTGAATATTTTCGTTTTGTCTTCGTCTTTCTTTTGCCTCATTATTTTTTAGTAATCAGATATCATTTAAAATAGGTATCAAGTGAAAGCATATTATATTTGCTTTACAACCATAACAAATAATGGCCGTTTTTAGGTAATATTTACATCATATAACAATTAAACTTACCCCTACCCCAACAAATTTACTCTGAAATTGTCAATTTTTTTGTCAATTTTCGCATAAAAATAACCAGAAGACGCAAAAATGTGTATTGTATAGGACAATGTTGCATAAATTATATTATGATTTTATAGTTTAACAGCCATTTGTTGACTTAAACTTAATATTTTGCCCGAAATTGGTGAAAAATGGGAATTTTCAACATTTCAGAATTGTCCAAAGTCCACTGCTATATCGTTACATAAGACAAATCTGGAGGATATATCTGCAACTATGCCAATTAATTGTA
>MJUU01030365.1:0-16166 GCA_002080025.1 Modiolus philippinarum
TGTTGTTGAGTTCTCCATTCACAAGGTTCAGGCAATACCTTTAATAGCTGTCGTTATTGGCTGGGTTTCCAGGTGTTTTTAGTATTGAGTTGCCAAATTTGGGGATGTTCTTGAGACGCTTTGTCTATGCAGCTATTTGAAATGATGAAGCAATGCATATGTCCATTTCTTAAAAGTCAGCTTGGCGTACGTACGTAGTAAGTTGTGGCCACTTTTGACATTTCTTTACAAGTAATCTTGGTACATTATTCCCAACTAAATAATAAAGTTTAATCTTTTAAGGGGGCTTTGATTAACTTAATCATGCCAATTTAAAAAATAAGATACTTGCTTTTACTGTAATTTGATTTATAATAATAACAAATTCAAACAGAAAATGACACATAAAACTATGGAACAATACTGGGATATGACACTATATTCTAGTATTGTTGCATTTATTTAAAAAAAATTACAATACTGGAATAAAATTTTGTTCCAGTATTGTGATCGCCTCGTTCAGGTGATCCAGTTTTCCAATATACCATCAAAGAACTGATGATTATATACCGGTGCATGTGTGGCCGTAGGTCAATTAAAATCAGAGACATGTCTCTGTTAAAATACATAAACAAACGAGTTAAAATTATTGTCGAACTGCGATAAAAGGTAAAACAAAAAATATATACACATATCAAAACATAAAAGATAAAAAAAAAACAAACAGACAGAGGTAGGGCCAATCCCTACCTCTGTCTGCTTGTTTTTTAATCTTTTATGTTTTGATATGTGTAATTTTTTGTATTACCTTTTATCGCAGTTCGACAAGAATTTTAACTCGTTTGTTTATTTATGCTTACACGAACTGCCACACAGCACTCTTTATTTTATTCGGTTAAAATACAGTAGTGTTAAAGTACGGCAGAAAATTTGTGCATAGAATATGGTTGCTGGGAAGAATTCTCCCAAAAATGCCCTGTCAGTGTCTTTGAGTGTGTCAGATTTTTTTTTTCAAAATTGGAAATGACAGATTTCAATAAAATGTATATTTCGTAGCTTCCCCGAAAATAGGCCCGGTCTTTGAGAGTTTCAGAGAATATATCAAAATTTGAATCGAAAATTTTTGCAATCCTCTTATTGAAAATTCCTAGAGTATTGTTGCTAGGTATAATTAAAAAAAACAATAGCTGGTCTTTCAGAGTTTCTGGAGATATATCATTTTTTTATAATTCTTGGTGTTCAAAATATGTATGCTACCAAAATTGGCTAAAATACCGTATTATATGCCAATATTTCAAAATCTTGCCTTTCAGTGACACTTTCAGGAATTTACCGCAAAACTAATCCGAATCGAAATTCAAAAATTTAGCTTATTTCCAAGCCAGAAATTTTGCTTTATATATGTCAGCCTAGTCGCCTGGTTATATTTTTTTCAGCTTCCTCCTGTACTGATATTTTTTGGGGCCAAATTCCTGATCCTGGAATTGTTTTTTCGAATTCCTTCCTTGCCCCCCATAAAACCCAAATGGTCGCTCCCTTATTGTGCATCTACAGACCATGTACAACAATGTACCACCAAAATAAATGCATAAATCCAAAGTCAGGAATTCCACTTATCAATAAGGTTCATCCGTAATGGACAGATGGACAGACTGACAGACGGGACCAAAACTTAACTTACACAGATCAGATTTATTGTGGAGCTTGAGATTGTGCGGACGGGTGTGATTAATAAATACTAAAATGTATAAATCGACTTTTTTGGTTTCAAATTTCTTGAAAACTTTGGTCATGAAAGCTTTAAGAAACCAGTTGATCCGACGAGCGGCGGAGCCATTTAGGCATTTATATATCTCAATACTGTCTTTTCTGTTTTAAATGAATTTTTGGGACAAATATAGTTCAGCAAAGGGTTAAAGTAGTGAGATAAAATTTGAATAATATTACTAATACACTGAAAGGCTAAGTAAAATGTTTAACTAAATATCAACGCAAAATAACACTCCCGAAAGCACCAATAAGCATATCAAAAGAGTGTTTTTTAAGGTAGATTATTCAATCGCGCATTAGAAAAATAAAGAGTCGGATACGGGTAGGTTTGATTTTCGGGCCAGAACAGTAATTTGACGGCTTTGCCTTTGTGACGTCATAATTGAATGACAGACGTGAAACGTCATATTTCGTTTACTTTCCCGTAAAAAATGTGCAATCCGGAAACTTTGTAAAATATCTCCGTTAAAAGCATGGTGACATGTACATTTTTTTTATTGTAACCAATAATATAAGTTACAACATAAACTATCTGTTCACGTGACAAAAATAAATCAAATTCTCATGGATAAAAAAATCATTGCTTTTAAGCTAAAATAGTGTTGCCTTTCAGCATTCTCCCCGTGCATTCTATGTAAATTTAGGTGAAACAAATGGCTAAAAATGAGCAAACTTTGATCTCAATTCTAGAAAAAAACAGGCATGGTCCCCCTACTTTTTATTACAGATTTCGGGTAAGTAGGGTTGATTCTTCTATTGTGCCGACTTACCGCTCCTTGAACCAAATCTCATCCATATTACCGTCTATCTATATATCTTAAGAACCAAGCGCATATTTTTTTTTATTTCAAAAGCGCGGGTATCGTCGTAAAAGTGGTACGAGATGATCAAATTTTCAGATAATGTTTGATGACCACTAGTATGTACTGGCAATTTATTTTTTAAGAAATTAAAGAACGTTAGTGAGCAAGCTCACATACTGCACGCCCCCACATATCGGATAATCTTGCGTTATCTTGAAATTATCAAAAATCAAAATCCAAGTAGTTTGCACATCTCTTTCAGATGCATTATCATCCTGTAAAATATCTTAAAAACTGTATAGGTGGATTATGCAGGCAAATAATGTACCCTATAAGCATTATCTGGCCTAAAAATAACTAATTTCAAGTTTTGTAAAAAAAATCAGCAAAAATAAAAAATCCAAGTAGCATACACATCTTCAATGTATGCACAATCAATCTGCAAAATAAAAACATGCTAACGTAAAAACTGTAGGAGGAGTTATCCGGATTTGTAAATGATGTACCCTGTATGCAATATAATGCATAAAAATGACAAAGTTCAACAATGTGCAGTTTTCTCTAAATTATCAAAAATCAAAATCCAAGTAGCATGCACATCTTTGATATATGCACAATCAATCTGCAAAATAAAAATTTCACCCTTACTATAGGCGAAGGAGTTATCCGGACTTGTAAATGATGTACCCTTTATGCAATATAATGCATAAAAATGACAAAGTTGAACAATATGTGTTGTTTTCTGAAAAATTATCAAAAATCAAAATCAAAGTAGTATATATATGCACATCTTTGGTATGTGCACAATCAACCTGCAAAATATAAACTTTCTATTTTATAGTTATATCTGGACAAATCAGTAGTGTACCCACTTGATGATAGACGGACGTCACGGACGGACCAGTCAAAAACTATACCCTCCGCAACTTCGTTGGGTGGGGTATAATAACTTTCATGAGACATCGATTGATCCATGTTAGCTCATTGTACACAAATGATCATGCAATGCAGTGAAAAATAGTTATAACTTCATGATCTACATGGACCGGATCCGGGGGGGGTGTAACTTCCTATATATTGGTATACGCCTATACGGTGACATGCAGCAAATTCGGTGCTTATTCTACAAAATTCTAGTTTTTTTATATAGATATTTTCCCTTTCAATATTAATTTGGAACTATTTTCAGCACATCAGTATCTGTTTTGACATTTTTTTTAAATTAAAGTAAAACTGTGAGGGGGGTCATTTTCAGTACTCCAGGATTGAGGCCGGAAAATCTGGAAAGATTTGATCGAGATAAAAATATGTTCAGACTAGACACTGGTGTGATAGCCGAGATTTTTCTTATTCAGTCTTATTCAACTGAGATGGTAAGTGGTATGAGGTTGCCCGAAACATTTCAATCACAAATAATCAAACTGTATTTTCAAATCTGACATCGAAATTAAGGAAAAGCAGAAGTATTCAGGTTAGTCTCAGGTTAGTAAATTTCTAGAAACCGCTGAAATATTTTATACTTATTCTTTTTAAATCTTTTGGTGCTGGGACTAAAGTCCCAGATTGGGATGCACAGTAAAAAAATGTTAATCCGGTTATCCGGTTTTTGCCAAAAAAGTATGCCCAATGCGTTGATACGTCATTTCGCCGGTGGGTAAACAAACAAAACAAAAGGAACACGAACCTAACAATATGAACCCATGCAGTCAGCATTTTTATCTTTAACCAAGGGCAAATGCATGGAATTGTTTTCTAATTCAGGGGTAAGATTTTAACAAAACAAAAGGACACGACAAGTTTCACGACACAGTAAAGTACACTCCTTGGACTATTTTTTAGAGAGATAGCGAGCATTAAAAGATAAAAATGAAGATATTCGAAGGAAATAAATACTCATTTATAAACAAAAAGGACACACAAAGCACAGCTGAAAAATTTTTGTATCGACAACAGCTGGGAAATACCCTGTCTGACGTCATGCACAACCACAAATCGGACATCGTTTCAAAAATCAGGGAAGTTGGAAATATTCACAAATATCGGAGAAGACTGAAGGGGAAATGTATTGAACATGAATCTCTCTATATGTCCCTTAGACTCTGCTACGAATATGACATAAATGAGAAGGAACTGGCCCAAAATCTACTACATGAATTGTTTATTTGTGAAGGGAACCTTGATACTATATTTAGCATTCTTCTTCCTGGTCACGTGATCAAAACAATATCAGCTGTCAATCGTTATTTACACGTGCTTTATCCGGGATTTACGGCGAAAACAATGAGGAAAAAGACTGTTGAATCGTTTCATTTTTATCTCAGGAAAATATGTGAGGCGAGAGAAAAATTAAATGATGGAAATTGCAATATAATTGATCGTCCATTTGACATAGATGAACTTTACAACCCATTGTCGGCAGCCGCTGTATGCAGGGACCCAGAAATGGTGCAACTTCTTTTAAGATATGGTGCCAATTCATTCTACGAATTAGGAGATGAAAATCCGTCAGATCCGCTTGAAAATTTAATAACTGGGTTAAATAGCATATACATCTTTAATAACTCAATATTAAATTCCGAAACGAAAGAGGCCTTATCTGAAGAGGGACAAAGGGGTATGCTCTGCTTAACCGTCTTTATGCGTGCAGTAAATAGGGTTTCATTTGATGCAAGCACACACGTCAAGCTTGACAGACCAGATGATGAAGAAGAGAGTAAGAAAAGTGAAGTTAAATTGTATAACCTGCATCTCAGACTTGCAAATAGCTTTAATTACAAACAGTATGTGAGCGTTCGAAGTCTGCAACACTTGTGCCGATGTTCTATCAGGAAGCAAATTTCAAGAACTTCACCTTCAACACTGCCATCAGCAATACACAAGCTCCCACTTCCAAAATCTGTCAAAGCATATCTAGATTTACAGAGTGGTTAATATAGTGCAATGTTGCCAGTCAACACATTGTGTTGAAAACTTGAGTCCAATAATCAGATTTATCTGATGACCTAGCGGCTTTCCCTGACTTTTGAACCCCAAAATGATGGGGAAAGGACATCATGAAGTTGAGTAATGTTGGACTAGTGTATTGTTAAGAACTAAAAAAAATGAAAAAAGGGTTTCTGGGATTAGAAGAGAAATGCGTGGTCTGGTATTAGTATCATTGTGTACATATCGTTTTTCATTACTAACCAAATGGAATTATGCATGATTAGAATTAATAATTTTTTGACATATTGCATTTTTAAACTTCTTTTATCACAGCTGATTATCACTCTCCAAGTTATAGGCTGTTGGAAATTTATTGTCAGAAAAGAGATCGACTAGCTGGGTAAAAATACTCAATCTCGGCGCTAAGGCTTCTTTTAAAAATAAAATTGTATAAAATATTACTAACCTATTGACAAATTGTGATATCGCACCATTGCAGTACTTATTTTTTTTAGCATATTCACTTTTTATATTAGTCAGACCATCTGTGATATATTTATTTCAATAATTTTCATTCCATGTATTTTTCACTGTGCCCAATCGGATACGGCAACGGTTGTTTGGTAACTACAATTTAGAATTTAACACATATTATCATAATGTTCTTTCAGACAATTTCATTTATTTGCTTGCAAACCATGTAATTACAGAGATATCAAAATGAAACTGTACGTGTTTGGTACAATGTTATCGGTAAACAGATACCAAACACGTACACTTTCACTTTTAGTTTGGGGCTATTCCTATACTTCATTATGTAAAAATGATATAATTTTACTCTATATTCGATCCTCAATTAACCAATACTGATTTTTATCAATCAAAATATTTGGTAAAGGCTTTTTTGAAATCTGTTACAATTGGAAGTAGCCATGCTACTAAACAACCGCTGCCGTAGTCAATTGGACACATTGTTTTTTTTTTTATTTAATTGTATGATTGATTTAAGTGTAACTATGACTTTATTTTAAAGTTAAACTGTGTATATTTTATCCAAACAATGCAGAAAGGTAGCATATTTTCTGGGGACAGACATGCAAAATATAAGAATGATGCAGATACATGCAGTGTAGCCTAATACAAAGTTTACAGGATAGATATTCTAGAAATATTTTTATTTAACCAGAATGCAATTATTCCTTTCCTCAATTTTCTGTGATAAAATTTAATACTTTGTACTGTGTATAGTGAAACAAATATTTTTAATAAATCATTTAACTTATTGTAGGTATTGTCTGCATTTTAGCTTATGTTGTATGTATTCAATAAATGTCAGTTTACGTTTTTTAGCATTACCAAGCACACTCCTTTTCTCGTTTGGCTTTTACGTGTAACACCTCTGGTGTTTTTGGTTCAATTACAAGAGACCCAGAGAATATTATAGATCATTATAGTTTTTTGTTTATGTGTTTTTGGCTTATTTTCGATAGCTATATATATGAAGTAATTACGAGAAAATTTTGTGTGGAGACTCTATGATCTTTAATTTGTTTTATGATTTGAACCCACTTCAAACGTATGCAATAATTTGGTCTGTCATCAAAAACTTACTTACTCAACCCCCTTCGTCTCCGGTGAGACATATAAAATGCAAGGCCGCAATAGTTTCCATTCATTTAAGTCTGACAGCTTAATTCTGACCCTCTTCCCACGAAAGCCCTCCATTTTTTATCTCCGCCACATCATTAAAAAGACATTTAACTTTGAATCCTTGATGGTTTTAATCGCCTTTCATTGGTTTATTTGGTAATTTCTTTTCGGCAAATAAATTGTGCGAGCAAAGAAAAGGCGCTTCCATTTTTAACAATACGAGGTTTTTATTCGTGGTATTTTTAAAAATAAAAACACTTTTTATTGTTTTTTACGTCTCTGGTGTTATCCAATATCACACGGGGACTACATCTGTAAAAGTTCACATTATGATGCAGGATGATCTCTCAATTTGTGTACAAGAGTTCTCGGTCAGACCATCTTCATGCATTGTTAGGTAGATACGTTCCTTTTGTAACCTAGTGTGTGTTTGGCATGTTTGGTGTCGTAATGTTTTGTCTATTTTTTTTTTGTATTTTTATTAATTAGTCAGCTGGGGTGTTGGGAAATTAAACGGATTTGCACTGCCATTTTTGCAAGACTTCATGCTGGAACAACACTACTGAAACTGTTAACTAATTTGATCTCGCACTTTTATTTTAATCAGGACTTATAATTTATGGCGATATTTAATATTTATTAATAACATGTTAATATTTATTCACGAACATAATTTTTATGTAGTTTATTTATATTTGTTTCATTGTTAATAAATTGTGTAACTTCATTAAATAAACAAGTTTTTAAATTGATATAGTTGAATTACTGAACTCGTAGAGATTTTACCGCTGTTTATTACAACTTAAGGGAGTACGAGTCTCAAAAATTTTGTGTTTAGAATTAAAATTCTGACCTGTTGTCTAGAAGACCACATTTAATGGAACAACTTGAGCAAAAAAATTTGAAAATCCATGTAGGAATTTTTGAGATATAAGACGTCAAAATTTTGGCGGGAAACAGATCTCTCTAGAGTTTACCTTCAATTTGCATAAGATGTTTATAGGCCTTTAGATATATGAAATTATAATTGGAAGTTGATTAAATTTAATACACAGTCTATTTTATGTATTTTAAGGTAGATCTGTAGTCCTTCGCCATTTTGAATTTGTTATTTACACTGTTGTGGTATTAATGCAAATATTTTTTTTTATAATGCCTTAATACATATTATATCAGAGACACAAAAAGCAAAGGATCTACATTGACTTAATTTTACATGTATTTATCTAATTGGATGATGTTTGGTAATTATCCCCCCGCTTAGCGAAAGCGGGGGGATTATGTAATGCAGTCCGTCCGTATGTACGTACGTACGTACGTGCGTTTGTAATGCTCCCCGTTAGCTCTGGAACTATAAGAGATACAAATTTGAAACTTGGCACCATACTAGAGTATGATCAGAAGTAGCGCACTGTGGATTCGGAATTTAGGTCAAACGCCCTAGGGGCAAATTATGGGCGAAAACGAATTTTCGTGATATCCAATAATTGAAGAAATTTCGAAGGCCATTTGGGCTAGAAAGTTGAAACTCGGATATGGACACACCTATTATGTAGCAACTTCACAGAGGGTGTCAGAACTTTGGTATGACCCCTCAGGGCATGGCCTCTAGGGGGTCTAAAAAACGAAAAAATCGATTCCGCTGGAACTCCTCTTACACCTTAAATTGCAGAAACCTTGTAATAAGCGTATAAGTAACACTATAAAAGTTGTCTGTGCCGAAGGTTTCGGAATTTTGAAATTTGCCCTCGGGGCGGAAGAATGAGCGAAAATGTATTTAGAGATATCCAGTAATAAGCGAAATCTTCTGAAGCATTCATGTTTGGAAGCTGAAACTTTGTATGCAAGTTCGATTATATGCATCTCATTTACTGATGATAACGGACGTTTGGTATGACCCCTGGGGGCATGCCCTTAAGGGGCTAAAAAATGTAAACAATTAGTACTCACCAGAACGACTGGAACTCAGTGTATAATTTTGATTTTGTGTTTTATATTTTCATGAGGAATTATTGGAATTGCTCTTTGAATACGTTCTAAGCTTTTGGAATTTAGACCCCGGTGCCAAATTTGGTAAATTTCCTGAAAATGTCAAGGACTAATAATTTTTGAAATTTCAACATGAAGTTTTATAATTAAGCAATATTTTAATGTCACCAGCTAGTATGAACACTAGGATTCCAAAAATATGATTCTAATTTTGGCAAATTTCCTGAAACACTCAAAGACAAATTATTTTTTTGAAATTTTACCTAGCAACCATATCTTTTCTGATGCCTTATAGTTTTAATTATCATTTTCAATGGTCAGATTGCAAAAAATTTTGATTCTAATTTTGGTAAAGTTCCTGAAACTCTCAAAGACCCATTATTTTTTGGAATTCTACCTAGCAACCATAATTTTTTCAATTATATAGAGTTATAAGGATGAATTTCAACTGTCAGGTTGCAAGAATCAATGATTCTAATTTTGGTAAATTTCCTGAAACTCTCAAAGACCAATTACTTTTTGGAATTTTACCTAGCAACCATATCTTTTTTGATGCCTTATAGTTTCAATGATGATTTTCAATAGTCAGATTGCAAAAATCTTCGATTCTAATTATGGTAAATTTCCTGAAGCTCTCAAAGACCTACTATTTTTTGGAATTCTACCTAGCAACCATAACTTTTTCAATTCCTTACAGTAATGAAGATCATTTTTGATAATCAGAGTGCAAAAGACTGATTCTAATTTTGGTAAATTTTCTGAAACTCTCAAAGACGGATTTCTTTTTGGAATTTTACCTAGCAACCATATCTTTTTTTGATGCCTTATAGTATCAGTGATCATTTTCCATTGTCAGATTGCACAAATTTTTTATTCTAAGTTTGGTAAATTTCCTGAAACTCTCAAAGACTCATTATTTTTTGGAATTCTACCTAGCAACCATATTTCTTTCAATTCCTTACAGTAAAAATGATGATTTTCAACAGCCAGGTTGCAAAAATCTTTTATTCTAATTTTGGTAAAGTTCCTGAAACTCTCAAAGACCCATTATTTTTTGGAATTCTACCTAGCAACCATATCTTTTTGGTGTTTTACAGTTACGATGATTAATTTAGTTTCAAAAACACTTGTCTTTTTTTACAAGGGGAGGGGTTCCAAAAAGGGGTAGCGGGGGGATCGCAATCTTTGATTGGCTGTCTTTCATTTGATAATTTAATTGTTTGGAAGAGAATTTTTGAAAAGGGAGATAATCTGATAAAAATATTTTACATAGATATCACTATGCAAATTTACCTTTTTTCAAATTTTATGGAAAACAAAGTCGGTAACCCCCATTTTTCTTTATATTTTTTGAAAGTATGTTCAAAGAGCTAACATATGAGTAAAGTAGAAGGAAATCTATGGAATAGTTTTAAAGAAAACAACAAAATACCTGTTTTTCTCTATATATTCATTAGAAATATTTGATTATTTTGATATCAGTTATTTGAAAAACAAGCACGGTGACCCCCCATTTTTATTTTTTTATTTCAATGCTAATATAATAAGGAAACTTTCCTGGGAAAATAAAGAAAATCTATGAAAAAAAAATTGGACTACTCTGACTTATGACCAAGAAAATGTGATCCATGTGCAAAAAATTTTAGCACTATTTAAAAGGATAAAACACGAGGATATAGAATGCTTCTGAAATCTGAGGCTCGTACTCCCTTAAGCCCGATGAGGTCATATCAGGTGCACCGGGAGGGAGAGTGCATTAAACTGAACACTATTGTAGATCTATGTTTTTATGCCGCCGTGAATCGAAGATTCGGGGGCATGTAGTTTTTGGTCTGTCTTTCTGTTTTTTGTCTGCTTGTCCACAACAAAACTTTAACATTGGGTAGCCTATATCTTTTGAAAGGTAGGTGATTGGGTTTTCATATTTTGCATGTGCATTTCTTATGGTCAGACCTTTCATACGATACCAGAATTTTGACCTCATTGACCTCATTGACTTGACTTTGGCATGTGATGGTGTTTTTGTAATCTAATTAATATTAGATCTGAAAATTGTTCCTTACTGACTCACTGCATGCAATCTGTAGATTGATTTGACTTTTTTAACAAAAATATTGAACTTAAACACTGGTTATATCTTTTGAACATGGATGTTATATTACAAGTATCTAAATAACAAAACACCGAAGCTATATACTGTTAATTCAATTTCTGCATATGCGCATTTTGACAACTTGTGTATCAGCAGTGCAGATTAAACCAAAACATTTGGAAGTCAATTAACTTTAGAACGTGTTAAAGCTGATAGAAAACAAATAACTGAAACGATCTAAATAGGAAAGCCAAAATACAGCTAAGCCAGTAAGGACAAATCTATGGTGAGGGAGATACTCCTTAGTTTTAAACAAAAATTTTCACAATTTAGATATTGTAAGCACGTGATTGTAAGTTTCAATACAATCGACTTCGGGTCAGCACCGAAGTAGGTGAATACCCTCGGAGACTAACAGTTCACTAGCAGAGGCAATAAATAACAAAATACCGAAGTTACTGTTAATTCATTTTCTGCATATGCGCATTATTTTTGTATTTTTTTTTAATTTATGCTTTGTATTTTTCCACTCCATGAACCAGTTTTTTTGGAGAGTCTGTTTCAACACTTAAGAAGACAAATTACACTGCATATTTCTCTAGTTAGTAAGGACGTCCTTGTTATTCCCTCGCCCAGTGGATATAGCATATCACCCGTCCGTCCTTCCTTGTCCACCCTTTCGTCCGACCCCAGGTTAAAGTTTGCGTTAAGGTTCATATCTGAGAAACTACATGTTGCACATCAATCATCTTTGGTCAGGGGATGCGTCTTGGAGATTGATGCTGCTTCAGATGATAATTTGGTCAATCTGGCCTACATTTCCCGCTTCAATGACCTACATGTTATGAGGCTTGTTTAGGGTATATTGGGATATTTGCCACTTTTGTTAATGGGATATGGGATATTTGAGACAAAAAGTACTGGGATATGGGATATTTTTACTATGGAAAACGGGATATTTCAATAATTAGTGGGATATCTTCAATTTTCAAAGGGATATTTTCGTCCAGACTTACTGAAATATGGGATATTGGGACCCCCCTAAACAAGCCTCTGTTATGCTTCAATGACTCAGGTTATAGTTTGCGTTAAAGTTCATATATGAGATACTACATTTGGCACATCTGCTCCCAATTAGTTTTTTTATGCCGAAAATGTCAGAATTAACCCCTAGAATTGACATTTCATCCAGTCTTTAGAGGAAACCAACCCCAAAATCAGAGGTTCCCAATTCTGGATCCCTTCTTTTCAAAGAGAGGGGGGTCAAGGGGTTAACTGTTATTGTGTTATTTGGTAAAATTGATTCCCTGTTATCTGATATTGTATTGTCCAATTTCTGTTATCTGTTATTTGAAGAATCAGTTTGCTGTTGGCAAGAAAATTCCAATTTCCTGTTACATTGTATCTGTTATTGGAAAAATCAGCTAGCTTCAAAATCCGTTCATTGATCTGACATTAATTCCGACTGTAAAAAGCATGTACTAAATTTTTTATGTAAGTCATTGTACGGTAAGAGAAATATGTTGAAAAACTGCTAATGAAATTTAAAAAAAGCTATGGTACATAATACTATCCACGTGTTATGGAAAAGTCCCAAGTTTCAATATTGAGACGGGAGGCTAACTTTACAGGCACATTCAAATCTAAACCCAAAATGTAATTTGGCTTGCGTGTCAAAAATATACAGCCGTACGATTCATACTGGTCTATGAAAACTCTCAACAGTGCCTATGCGATGACAACCATGTTTCCCAGCGCAATTACAATAAAAAAAGTTGGTGAAAAATCACGAGAATGCAACGTTCAATATGTAATTCATTTCATTTCTATTTAAGCTCGCAGGGACGAATGACAGGAGAGCTATAGTATTGTCATACTCCCGTCGTCAGCGTCAGCAAAAACTAATCTTGCTTCTTAAATGGAGATCTTAGGGAGCAACCATTTGATTTCTAGGGGTGGGGGCTATGGTCAAATTTTTCATCCTGGATTTTTTTTTTGTGTGTTACTTCTATCCTGGCTTTTTATTTTTGTTCCAAGCCTGTCCTGGATTAACCCGCATAGTCATCCTGGATTTTTTTTGCTATAGGTAACCGTCCTGCATTTTTTTTTAAAATGTGACCATAGCCCCCCCCCATAAAAATCAAACGGTTGCTCCCTTAAGAGCTTGGAGGTTTACATTTGGTATGCGGGTGATTTCCTCCTCGACGAGAGCTTTCTGGAGGTACCTTATTTGTAAACATTTTGACCTCGACCTTGACATTAGTAATGTGAGGATCTTGTGTCGTGGCTAACTCCTTCAGCTAATAAAGACAAACCCACAGCTACTGTGGACAACAAACATGCAGCAAATGTATACAGCAAACCCAATGCAACGTCAGACAAAAAGTACAACTTTAAAAACGGGAGACAATTGAAGATTGTAAACTGCAAAATTATAACAACTGTAGTCCGCAAACCAACAACAACGTTAGGCAACAAACCTACAGCAAAATACAATAACCTCCAGCTACTGTAGATAACAAGCCAATATACAGCAGCTAAAGACAGTAAAGGAACGTAAAACCTAGAGCAAATATAGACAATAAACCTCCAACTACTGTAGATAACAAGCCAATACACAGCAGCTAAAGACAGTAAACATAAAGGAACGTAAAACCTACAGCAAATGTAGACAATAAAGTTCTAACTACTGAAGATAACAAGCAAATGCACAGCAGCTAAAGACAGTAAACATAAAGGAACGTAAAACCTACAGCAAATGTAGACAATAAACTTCTAACTACTGAAGATAACAAGCAAATACACAGCAGCTAAAGACAGTAAACATACAGGAACGTAAAACCTACAGCAAATGTAGACAATAAACTTCTAACTACTGTAGATAACAAGCAAATACACAGCAGGTAAAGACAGTGAACATAAAGGAACGTAAAACCTAGAGCAAATATAGACAATAAACCTCCAACTACTGTAGATAATAAGCCAATACACAGCAACTAAAGACAGTAAACATGAAGGAACGTAAAACCTAGAGCTAATATAGACAATAAACCTCCAAAAACTGTAGATAACAAGCAAATACACAGCAGTTAAAGACAGTAAACATAAAGGAACGTAAAACCTACAGCAAATGTAGACAATAAACTTCCAAATACTGTAGATAACAAGCCAATACACAGCAGCTAAAGACAGTAAACATAAAGGAACGTAAGACCTAGAGCTAATATAGACAATAAACCTCCAACTACAGTAGATAACAAGCAAATACACAGCAGCTAAAGACAGTAAACATAAAGGAACGTAAAACCTACAGCAAATGCAGACAATAAACTTCTTACTACTGTAGATAACAAGCAAATACACAGCAGCTAAAGACAGTAAACATACAGGAACGTAAAACCTACAGCAAATACAGACAATAAACCTCCAGCTAATGTAGATAGCAAACTAATACACATCAACTAAAAACAGTAAACAAACAGGAACGCTAGACAAAAACCAATAGAACCTACAGCAATTGTAGACAACAAATAAACAGCAACTGTAAACAACACTAAATCAAATGAGAATGACAAACCTTCAGCATTGAAGACAACAAAATTTTGCCATTATTGTAGACAACACAACTTCAGGAACACTAGGCAACAAACACAGCCACTGTTGACAGTAAACATACAGTAAATGTAGACAAAACGGAGATAACAAACCTACAATTGCAGAAAACAAACCTATCATAAAAAGCAAATCTGCATCTACTCACGGCCGTGGTAAACACACCTACAGCAATTGTACACATTGAACCTACCACAATTGTAGATAAAAACAATAAAGTAGAGCAAATACAGCTTTACAGCAGCTGTAGACGACAAATCTTCAGAAAATAAAAGACAACAACCTCAAGATCACTCAACTGTATACAACAAACCCACAACTGTAGACCTACAGGAAATTTATGCAACAAGCATTCATCAAATATAGACAGCAAGTTCACAACAATTGAAGATAACAAACTTTTAACAGACGGAGACTGTAGGCAAAAAAATCTACAAACCGTATACATGCAAATAACTTCTAGCAACTATAGACAACGACATGACTTTCTATCGACTGTAGACAACAAACCTACATACAACTACATGTAACTTACAACTACAGACAACAAGCATATAGTTACAGAGGAAAACAAACTTCGTGAAACCATTAACAAATCTACAAAATGAGTAATGCATGAATACTTCTTTTTTGACTACTTTTGGAATATGGCTTTCCATATTATTTGATTCTAACGCTGCTAATGATAGGTTACTCCTTGAAACACGTGTACAGCATAACGAAATTTTCTGTATTTTCTGCAACTTCGGTATTTTTGTATTTTGAAACCATTGGGCCCATGCCACTGCTGATGGACCAGAGGTCCCCAAGGGTAATCACCAGCTCAATAGTCAGAATTGTCTGACATGAAAAAATTACCATGCGTTTTACAGAAATTTACTGTTTTTTTTTCAAAATTCAAACCCCTTAAAAATACCGAGGCTTCTTTCCGTTTATGGCACTTGGTAAATGTCTTTTGTACTGGATTTGGGCTCCTGTTTCGATCTTTTTGGTAATGAGTACATTTTTGCCTACTTTTGAATTATGGCTTTCCATATCATTTGATTTTAATTCTGCTAATGAGAGGTTACTCCTTGAAACACGTGTACAGCATAACGAAATTTTCTTTTTTTTTTCTATAACTTCGGTATTTTTGTACTTCTACAACAACTACAGATAAAAAACCTACAGAAAATGTAGACAAGACGCTTACAATTTATATATTAATTGAAGACGACAAAAGTAAAGTAACTAAAGATAACAAATGTTAAGTAACGGAAGACAACAAATGTGAGGTAACTGATGACAACAAATGTAAAGTAACTGAAGACAATAAATGTGAAGTAACTGATACCAGCAAATATGAA
>MJUU01030366.1:20468-34033 GCA_002080025.1 Modiolus philippinarum
GATGCTGTCTCTGACCTACATTTTACGCATGAGTGACTTGGTTAGGTAGAATGGTTAAAGTCCATTCCCGCTTACTGATATGCCCCACATCAACCATATATGTATGTATAATGCATTTTGGGAAGACAGAGACAATGCATGCTTCGGATGCTGTCTCTGACTTACATTTTACGCATGAGTGACTTGGTTAGTTAGAATGGTTAAAGTCCATTCCCGCTTACTGATATGCCCCACATCAACCATATTTGTATGTATGATGCATTTTGGGATGGCAGCTGCAATAAATGCTTTGAATATGAATAAATCTGTTAGCAAAATAATTATAGTAAATTCCTGTTAACTGACATGTTTAATTTGTGACAATGCTGTGCAACGAGGTGAGCTTTGCAGGCTGTGCCTGCTTTCTATGTTTTAACAATAGGGTACCCCTTTGTCCCCGTACAGAAAATGCTAACAAAAGCTCATAAGTTGCACATATGAAACTAACAACTTTCACATTAGAAATGTATGCAAATTAGTTTGGTCATATGTGCATTATAGTAGTTCATATGTGCATTATAGTAGTTCATATGTGCAGAGAATTTCTAACATAAAATGCTCCTATGGGCAATTATTTTCATATGCGCAATTTCATTTTATTATGTTAGCAAACTATTCACATGTTAGCATTATAGTAGAAATTTATCCAAAGAATTTTCAACAGTAATCAAAAAGCTCATGTGAGCATTATGTTAGTAATTGTCAGTGTAACAAAGATGCTTGGAATGAAACCTAATCCTGTCAATTTCACCTAGAGTCAAAGCTTTTCACTGATCTTGTTGAAATGAAACCATGTGATCTATTTCAAATCAGTTGGAGCCAAAAATTGTGTGGTGGTACATAATGATAGTTTCAGTGTTTAAAAAGTTTAAATTGTGAGATAATAAATTTTTAAGAGATGAATTGTATTCCTTTGTATTCTGTCATAGTGTTAAGTGTAAATTCCTTCATTATTTTGTTGGGTTCAAGACAGAAATGCAGACTAAATAATTCTAAGTTAGATGATATAAAACTGATCAATTTGGTTGCCTTTAAATCGCATCTCAAAAGTAGCAAAAAATAATTATAATAATTAAAATGTATTAAAAAGTTTTAATATTTTATGTAACCAAAAATATTCATACATGATAAGGATATTTATTATTGTTTTGATTAGTCTGCTGGTGTTTTAATGCATTTATTTAGGAATTTACTTTTCAATGTTTTTTTTTTGAAGAATATAAGATGCAAGCTAGTTAACAATATGGGGATAGAGCAAAGTAATCTTACTTTGTATATATGAATTTAAAAAAATAGACACACAAACATTATACAATTCAATTGTTTTCACATCTTTTGTATGTTTGTTAAATGTGCACACATAATGTTTTACTTTAGGTCAACATGACATACATACAATTTCATCAGAATTGCTCATATGAGCAATTGCTCACATGTTGCAGGTATGCATTTTATTCGAAGTGACATATAAGGAATTGCTCATATAAGAACTAACGTGAGCAAGTGCACGTAAGGTTTTTAACATGCAAATTAGGTTAGTTTCACTGTACAAGTGCAAAATTATTTGCTCACATAAATGCTCACCTAATTTGCATGTTGAAAACCTTACGTGCAATCATGTTAGAAACTAACGTTAGATCTAACGTGAGCAGCATATATGCAAAATGTTAGCACCATTTCGTAAGTTCTGGAGCAAATCTTCTACAGTATTTGAGACAGGAAGTTTTTATCTTGCAGATCAATTGTGCATATATCAAAGGTGTGCATGGTACTTTGATTTTGAATTTTGATAACTAATGCTCTAAAAACAGTTGCTGAACTTTTTACGTCAAATGTCTGCCAACAGGATACCCCATTTGTCCAGTGCAACTCTTCTACAGTTTCCAAGACAGAGAGTTTTTAATATGCATATCAGTTGTATATATATCAAAGGTGTGCATTGCACTTTCATTTTGATTTTTGATAAATAATGCCAAAGTCACCAGTTGTTGTACTTGGTCATTTTTAGGTCAATATTTACCAATAGGGTGTCCCATTTGTCCAGAACAAATCTCCTACAGTTTAATAGACAGGAAGTTTTTATAAAGCAGATCATTTGTACCTGTATCAGAAGTGTGCACAGTACTTTTATTTTCCTTTTTGATTAAAGTCCAAGTTGCTGAACTTTCAGAAATAGGTTACTTTGGTGGAAGGTTTAACATTGAAAATTAATGAAAATAAGATGTACATTTCAACCCATGTGTAAGATATACTGTCCATGTAAAAGAAAACCCGGTTTGCTGTCACACTGACGGCTTTCCTCTTGTTTCATAATATTTTCATGATATATGTACCCCTATAGATACCATTGACCCATCTTCTGTTTTTATGAGAAAAGCTTTGTTGGACTTTAAAATGAAAAGTTTATTTGGAAAGCCTCCCCGAGAAAGCCTCGATATCAATGCACACAAAAGATAGAAAACGGAGTCTAGATTCTCTAGCAAATAAGGCACTTGTGAACATAGTTTTATATTGGAGCGTATGGGAAAACCTATTTTTTAGCGTACCTGACTATGCATGCGTTGTCGGTAGTCCACCCAGCATCAACTCTTTATTCATAGATCTACTCTGAAACCAGTGGGTCAGTGCTAACACAGCTTGGTAAAAAAAAACTCCTTCACTCTATCCAAGATGGCCGCCAGCGGAGATGATAGTTTTAGCATTGTACCCTTAGGGAAACTTCTTGTCAGAAAATACTAATCCAATTACAACTAGACTTGTTCACATTGTCCTTAGATGTTCCTTCAATAGGTATCTGGCAGTTCTGTACCTCATCCAAAATGGCCGCCACCGTTGAATATCAATTAACATTGGACCCTATGTGAAACACATTTTAAGATCTTTATCTCAGAAACTGCGGGTCCAATTATACCAAACTAAGTCACAATGGTCCTTAAATGGCCCCTTCCATAAATATATCCGGAAGGTATATACCTCATCCAAAATGGCCGCAAGCAGGGAACATAATTTTCCACTGGTCCTTTTAGGAAACACATCCAAAGATTCTCTCAGAAACTACGGGAGCAGTTACTTGTATAACCAAACTTTGTCAAATTGGTCCTTAGATGGTCCCTTCCTAAAAAAAGAATATCCGACAGGTATATACCTCATCTAAGAGGGCCGAAAGCAGGGAACATAATTATACCCCCCGCAAACAAAGGATTGAAGGATTTTGATGAAACTTTACACATAGGAAGGACACTATATGAAGATGTGCATAAAGGAATATAATCATTGTCTGAAACCAGGAAGGGGAGATAATTTGACTTTGACTTTTCGTTGATTCCCTATTTGTGTGTTACCTCGTAAGCGCAACTCCTCTTATGGAGATGTGCATGAAGGAATATAATTATTGTTTGAAACCAGGAAGGGGAGATAATCTGAAATTGACTTTTCGTTGATTCCCTATTTATGGGTTACCTCGTAAGCGCAACTCCTCATAAACCACCTGAAGGATTTTGATGAAACTTTACACAAAGGAAGGACACTTTATGGAGATGTGCATGAAGTAATATAATTATTGTCCAAAACCAGGAAGGGGAGATAATTGGACTTCGACTTTTCGTTGATTCCCCATGTATGGTTACCTCGTAAGCGCAACTCCTCTTAAACCACTTGAAGGAATTTAATAAAACTTTACATAAAGTAAGAACACTATATGGAGATGTGCATGAAGTAATATAATTATTGTCAGAAACGAGGAAGGGGAGATAATTCGACTTTGATATTTCATTGATTCCCTATATATGGGTTACCTCATATGCACAACTCCTCTTAATCCACTTGAAGGATTTTGAAGAAACTTTAGACAAATGAAGAACACTATATGTAGATGTGTAAAAATATCAAATAGGCTGGAAAAAGGTGAATTTTATATTTGTCTGATTTTGACAGAGTGTTTTCATTGGAACCCTTGTGAAAAGTTCTTTCTTGAAGATTATATCATTGTGTCCATACTTGTTTTATATTGGACCCTGTAGGAAACGCATTCAAATGATCTTTTTTGTGTCCATACTTGTTTTATATTGGACCCTGTAGGAAACGCATTCAAATGATCTTTTCAGAGACTATTTGTCCAATTATAAAGATTAAACATTGTCTATAATTTAACATTGGATTCCATAGGATCTTTTTCAGAAAGTGCTAGTTAAATTATTACCAAATGTAGTCACAGTTGTCCTAATGTTTAGTCAGGGATTTGTTCAGCCTATGTTAATTTCATTCCTCAAGAAATTCTATGGCCGTCACAATAACATCATTAACGTGTCAGTGTCCGAAATGAAAGCGGATATATTCAGGTAGATTCACGTCTTCCCGGATTTAACTATACCGATTTTGACATTTTCCTGGATTTACTCACTTACAGTGTGAAGGGTGCTGTTAATAGAGCAGGACATGCTTACCATTCCGGAGCACCCGATGTCACTCTCAGTTTCATGGAACTTCACACTGTGAGTGCCTTGGTTTTGAATGTTTTGTTGTTTTTTTTTTTATTTCCGTGCTTTGTAGCTCTCTAACGTCATTGTTTTCTGTGTTCTCGTTTTTGCCATGTCTTTGGACTTCGATTTTTGTAAATACCATTTTTGTAAACATTGGACCCTTTGGGAAAAAAATTCAAATATCCTCTTTGTGGAAGCAACTAGTCCAATTATTACCAAACTTAATCAGATTTGTCCGTAGATTGTCCCTTCCAAAAAAAAAAGTATTCGGCAGGTCTGTCTCATCCAAAAATGTATTCGGCAGGTCCACACCGCATTCAAGATGGCCATCATTGTCGATCATAGTTTTAAATCGGACTTCTTAGGGAACACATTCAAATATCCTTTCAGAATCGGGAAGTCCAATTATTACCCAACTTAGTCAAATTGGTCCTTAGATGGTCCCTTCCAACACCAAACTTAGTCACAATGGTCCTTGTATTGACCGTTTGATAGGAGGTATCAGACTGGTTCTTACCTCATCCAAGATTGAGGGCAACAGCAAATAAAGTACAACGTTGGACTCCATTAAAAGGAATTTAGCCTCAAAAACCACCATTTCAATTGGAACCAATCTTGATTACAGCAGTCCTTGTTTTTGTGAGTAGGGGGGTCTGCATCCAATCCGGAGTTGCCACCACCTTGAAACATAATTTAACATTGGACCCTATCGGAAACGCCAATCATATCTCTATGTCAGCCATGGTCCCGGTGAGCGATGCAGAACCTTGATATACTTTATGTAGAAGTCTTCGGAAACCAAAAGGTTTAGTCACAATACCATATTGATTTTTCAATACAAAAAATGGTCTGGCAAGTTCCCAAGTTGTATCGGAGATGGTAGCTGGCAGTGAACATACACTGTAAATCACCATTAGACCCCCTTAAAACACATTCAAAGATCTCCACTTCTTTGTCACTCGAAAACTGCATGATAATATTTCTCAGCTTGTCCCTTTAAAATGTGTCTGGCAAGTCCACTTATTGACCAAAATGTCCAACAGCGAGGACAGTGAGTAAATTAGTAAAACAGTAAGTGAGCACCGAACAAGATTATCATTAGACCACAGGGAACATAAGAACTCGTGAGAGATATTCAGATATCTATATTTCCTCAAAAAGAATTGAAACCATACTTTGGCATAACGATTAGATGCTTCTTTTTTGATAATCATATGTTTATTATCTAGGCTGGTAGCCAGTTTGCAATATTATTTAAATGAAACCATTACATGTTATTACAGGTGAAATTATCAAAGGACCGTGACCAAGGTTAACAATATACGCTTTTGAGATCCTTTTGTTTTGTCGTTACAAGTTTTATTATAGTGCTGTCATGTGTCATTATGCTTTTACTGCATGACAGGATTTCGTTTACATCGTTAATGTAACATGTAACATATATTGGTTTCATTGTAATTTATGTCAACATTCACTCGGTCATTCAAGAAGGCATATTTATGATTGTAAATTTCCTTATTAGTTTCTTGAATTTTATGGTTTTACTTAAATTTTCAGTCTCTAATCTGGCAAACACTTTGTCATTTTTATTGTCTTCAGGTAATATAGTTGCATATCGATGTTAAGCACTACATGGGATTTCATCGACCAATCAGAATCATTGCTTTATATATGCCTTATACTACTCTGGTATGGATAGATTTGGTGAATATAAGTGCACGACGTAAAACAATTAAAAATTCATTATATTCTTTCTTTTCAATCGTGTTTAGGTTAGGTTTGTTTTTGTTAAGCTTAAACAATTATTTTAAACATGTGTCAATGGAATAAAAACTTATTGTGAAGAAATGTTGACTCTACCAGTATATTAGTCCTAATAGCATAAGAAATGAGCAAAATTGTCAGAAAAATACAATTAAATCCTCCATGAATTGATTTTTGTTAGCAGTAGAAATCAGAGTAAAATTCTCTATAAAATTCAATACAAATTGATGAATAATTTATAACAATATATACAGAATGGTTACTATAGACTTATATTACACCCTTTAAATATTGCTGGATATCTAAACTAGACATGCAAATAGCAGGCTTGTAATGTTCTACCTTATATGCAGAAAATTCTTATAATTCGCTCGAATTCAACCCATGACAGAAATACGCAAAAATAAAGGTATAGTACATATGACATATTCATCGAATTTCGTTAGATAACTTGTTTTCTTGAAGATTTTATTCGATGTAGGTTTTTTTCAAAAGACGGAATTTTTTCAAAATTTTTACATCTATTAAATAGAAATTACAAAAATTTCAATCCTTATGCACATTTAAGCACATATCTGTTGACACCTCCATGTCAAGCAGTTGAACATATAAAATACCATAAACTTGTTTTCTCAGGTGTAGAGCTTTCTTAAGTAAAGCCTAGCAATGTAAAAAGTATTTAAATACTGCCTAATTAATATTTGTGTGGCCCATAAGATAAATACCGAAACGCGAGACATATTCACATGAAAACTTATGCCGAAGAATTAAACATAACACTATTTATTATAAAGTTTCAATTTTAAGCTCACCTTACCAAAGTGGTCATCCTCTTCTCTGAAAGCAAGCAAACTTTACAGGACTGATATATGGAAGGTGCTTAACAAAAGATTGCTAATTTCGTACAGGCATGTCAGCACGGTTACTTAGTTTAACATTGAACCCTACGGGACGGAAAACATCATTTAAATCACCTGCTGTGAAAGTAATGATGCAAATGAAACTAACATGTACTGGAATCGCAGAATGATGTGGGGAAGGTAATTTACAAAGATTGCTCATTTCATTCCAATACGGAAAAAAGCATGGCCACAAGCACAGAACCTAGATTAACATAGAACCTTATAGGAAAATTATATTTTTATCATCTCCTCTGAAACAACTAGAACAAATGTAACCAAACTTTACAGTAATAATGTTTCTGTATGGAAAGTCTTTTACAAAATCCAATCAATACCCAAGCTGCATAAAATACGGTCAATTTCGATATTCTGTATCCATGTTTCAAGGAGTAACCATTCATCAGCAGAATTAAAATAAAAAAATATGGAAAGCCATAATCCAAAAGTAATAAAAAAAGAAGTAGTCATTACCAAAATTAAATATCGAAATAACATTCCAAATTTAGTACCAAGGACATCCACCGAGTGTCATACACGGAATGAAGCCATAGTAATTTTAAGTGCTAAGAATTTTGATAAAAACAGTAAACTTCTGTAAAACGAAAGGTAATTGTTTAATGTCAGACAAGTCTGACTGTTTGGTTGGTGAATACCCTCGGGGACCTCTGGTAATCCATCAGTAGAATCGGCACAATGGTTTCAAAATTCAATCAATACCCAAGTTGCATAATAAACAAAGATTGCTTATTTCGATCCGATGCGTTAAAAACATGACCACCAATGCGGAACATAGTTTAACATTGGACACTTGGGGAATAATCACTCATCACCTGCTCTGAAATTTACTTACAATGTATTGGAATGGTATATGGAAGATATCATTACGGCTTCATGTGGGAAAGAACATGGCTGAGAGCACAGAACATAGTTAAACATTGGACCCTTTTTGATCATCTCTTTCAAACTACAAAAGTAAATACAACCAAAGTTCACAGGAATGAAGTTTGGAAGGATATTTACAAGAAATGCTTATTTTGTTCCAATTAAAAAAGAATACCATGCAGCTGCAAGTGCGGAATATTGTTTAACTTTGGAGACCAACGTAAATCATCATCTTCATCATCTGCTCCGAAACCATGAAGCAAATTAAAGTAAACTGTATTGCAATGTACTCTTTAATATCTGCTCATGTTGTTCCGATTCGACAAAAAATCAAGACGACCGACCTTATTTAACATTAGATCTTATCGGAAAAGCACTATTTTAAGAACATTGTTAAGCAATAGACCTATGACAAATCATCATTTTTAACCGGGTTTTCCCGTTGGGAAATCCGGTTATTGAAATGCTGATGTACGGCGGTTGGGCGGGTAGTTGGTCGGGCGGGCGGTCGGTCGGGCGGGCGGGCGGCTGCCAGATCTTGTAAGCGCAACTCCTCTGTAACCATTCAACAGAATTTCATGAAACTTTGTGTGTAGCAAGGACATCATATGTAGATGTGCATATTGTCGTGGATTTTTCATCGTGCAATTTTTCCAGGAGTTATGCCCCTTTGAACATAGAAATTTATAGGTGTTTTGACCATATGCTTGTATGCGCAACTCCTCTGTACAAATGTAACCCTTTGAATAGAATTTCATGAAACTTTGTATGTAGTAAGGACATCATATGTAGATGTGCATATTGTCGGAGATTTTTCATCATGCGATTTTTTCAGGAGTTATGCCCCTTTGAACTTAGAAATTTATAGGTGTTTTGACCATATGCTTGTAAGCGCAACTCCTCTGTAACCCTTTCAACAGAATTTCATGAAACTTTGTATGTAGCAAGGACATCATATGTAGATGTGCATATTGTCGGGGATTTTTCATCGTGCGATTTTTTTGGAGTTATGCCCCTTTGAACTTAGAAATTTATAGGTGTTTTGACCATATGCTTGTAAGCGCAACTCCTCTGTAACCTTTCAACATAATTTTATGAAACTTTGTATGTAGTTAGGGCATCATATGTAGATGTGCAAATTGTCTGGGATTTTTCATCGTGCAATTTTTTAAGGAGTTATGCCCCTTTGAACTTAGAAATTCACAGGTGTTTTGACCATATGCTCGTAAGCGCAACTCCTCTGTAACCGTTCAACAGAATTTCATGAAACTTTGTATGTAGCAAGGACATCATATGTAGATGGGCAAATTGTCTGGGATTGTTCATCGTGCAATTTTTATACGACCGCAAAAATTTTTGCGGTCGTATAATGGTATGGTGCTGTCGTCGTCGTCGTCGTCGTCGTTGTCGTCGTCGTCGTTGTCGTTGTCGTTGTCGTCGTCCTCTGTAGACACTTTTGTTTTTGGCCAATAACTTAAGTTCCAGATGATCAATCCTTGTGAAATTTTTACACAATGTTCCTNCTTGTAAGCGCAACTCCTCTGTAACCGTTCAACAGAATTTCATGAAACTTTGTTTGTATCAAGGACATCTCATATGTAGATGTGCATATTGTCGTGGATTTTTCATCGTGCAATTTTTCCAGGAGTTAGGCCCCTTTGAACTTAGAAATTTATAGGTGTTTTGACCATATGCTTGTAAGCGCAACTCCTCTGTAACCGTTCAACAGAATTTCATGAAATTTGTATGTAGCAAGGACATCATATGTAGATGTGCAAATTATCGGGGATTTTTCATCGTGCAATTTTTCAGGAGTTATGCCCCTTTGAACTTAGAAATTTATAGGTGTTATGACCATATGCTTGTAAGCGCAACTCCTCTGTAACTGTTCAACAGAATTTCATGAAACTTTGTATGTAGCAAGCAAGGACATCATATGTAGATGTGCATATTGTCGGGGATTTTTCAACGTGCAATTTTTCCAGCAGTTATGCCCCTTTGAACTTATAAATTTATAGGTGGTTTGACCATATGCTTGTAAACGCAACTCCTCTGTACAAATGTAACCCTTTCAACAGAATTTCATGAAACTTTGTATGTAGTAAGGACATCATATGTTTCAGGGATTTTTCATCGTGCGATTTTTTTTCAGGAGTTATGCCCCTTTGAACTTAGAAATTTATAGGTGTTTTGACCATATGCTTGTAATCGCAACTCCTCTGTAACCCTTTCAACAGAATTTCATGAAACTTTGTATGTAGCAAGGTCATCATATGTAGATGTGCATATTGTCGGGGATTTTTCATCGTGCGATTTTTTCCGGAGTTATGCCCTTTTGAACTTAGAAATTTATAGGTGTATTGACCATATGCTTGTAAGCGCAACTCCTCTGTAACCTTTCAACAGAATTTTATGAAACTTTGTATGTAGTAAGGACATCATATATAGATGTGCAAATTGTCTGGGATCTTTCATCGTGCAATTTTTTAAGGAGTTATGCCCCTTTGAACTTAGAAATTCACAGGTGTTTTGACCATATGCTCGTAAGTGCAACTCCTCTGTAACCGTTCAACAGAATTTCATGAAACTTTGTATGTAGCAAGGACATCATATGTATATGTGCATATTTTTGGGGATATTTCATCGTATAATTTTTCCAATAGTTATGCCTCTTTGAACTTTGAAATTTATAGGTGTTTTGACCATGTGCCTTTTATTTGACTTTTAAGTAAAGTATACCGTTTCAGTGATTTTTAAGAGTGACGGCATACACTGCACATAATGAGAGGAGGTATACAGCTTTTCACACAAGTACCTATTTGTCCATTCAGTGAAGGAAAACCCGGTTTGATGTCGTATCGACATCCATTTCTTGTTATTATCTGTTTTGAAACTGTTGAAGCAAATTTAACTTAGCTATATTGGGATGATGTATGGAAGGTCCTTCACTAATTTTGCTCATTTTGAATGCATCAAAGAAAAAAAACATGTCCTCAAGCACAGAAAATAGTCTAACATTGACTCCTGTCAGGAAAAATCATTTTTTGATAATATATGAGGCCAATAAAGCAAATTCAAACAACCTTTTCAGGAATGAAGTTGCACAATCCTTGAAAAGGACTGCTGATTTTTGCAGGACCCGACAAAAAACATTGCGGCCAGATAATTCATGCAAACTGTACAGGAATGAAGTATGGAAGGTCCTTTACAAAAATTACTTATCTGCACTGATGAGACATAAGTTGTCAAAATACGCACATGCAGAACCTAAGTTCACAGTAACCTCGATATTTTATTATTTGCTCCAATTCGATAAAAAAACAGGTCTGATAGCATTGAACTTATATAAACATTAGACCCTATCATTTCATTATCTGCTCTAAAGCCGATAAAACAAATTTAAATGAAATTTACAAGAATGATATGTTGAAGGCCCTTCACAAAGATTTCTTAGTCTGCTCCGATTAGATAAAAATCATAGACCCTATGCAGAAGTCATGTTTTGGAAAAAAAACTGATGTGAATTCGACCAAACTTTGCAGGAATTGCGTTTGTGATGTCCTTCAAATAACTGATAATTTGATTCTGACTCGACAAAAACATAGCTGTAAGTGCAGAATATAGTTTAACATGTGACCTTTTTGGAAAATAGTCGTTTTCATAATCTACTCTGAAATTTTCAATTATCACTCAATTATCCAGGTCATTTGAAAACCATGGCCGCCAGGGAAGGACATGTTGGAACCTATGGATAAGAATTTATGTGAATTTTGTTTTAGTTTAACTCTTAAGTTTGCAGTTTGCTTAGAGGCATTTTGTCAGGTGAACGATACAGTCTCAGCCTTCTAAGCTACTGGTACACTTTATCTGCTATAGAAGCATTGCAAATGAATAAAATATATAAGCCTTTTAATCTGCAGGAGTAATATTCACTCCATGTATTGAACACTATAGCCCTGTCATTTTGTATAGTTGAATACGGTTTTTTATTCACCTGGAAACACACAAATTCACATCGAATGATTGTTCCGGTGAAAGCTGTCAAAGTTGCGACAATCAGTTATTTTGGTGAACTATGATTTCATATTTGTGAGAATTATGCTCATGTCACTTCAAAATTAATATGAGGGACGAATGGTTTGTTATATGTTTTTAGTTTGGTTTATATTTTCAGTGATGTATATCCGGGTGGATACAGAAAACAATTATCGCCAATGGATTCAATCACAGCCATCCTTATTTCTCCAAGCTGTAGCAGTTGTTTCATTCCTGCAAGGATTGGGATTCGTATTAGTATCCCTGATTGATAAAACCTTTATGGTATTACCCAAAGACCCCCTGCTGATCATAGGGATGAATTATATGTTTTGTGGAGGGATTTTTCTCGCAATCAATTATATGACATGCAGTGACCTTCCACTTGACAAGGGTATACCAAAGCAGAAAGTGAAACCACCATCGAAGAGAGATGATGCAGAGATATATGAAAATATCGAAATGTGGGCAACTAATGCACCAAAGTTTTATAAAAACGACTGATATTTCTATTATCAAAATGAAATACAACGTGTTAAATCAAAGAAGTTTTATTAGTATATTAGTTATTTATAAACTGTTGTAACTTAGTTGAATCCAGAGGCCTCATTGTTTTTATACTCAAATATCCACAAAGTGGAAAAGACTATCATTCATTATTATTTTCAATTATGATTTATTCGTTTCCTTTCATGTTGCAATCTTTTCATGGATTTTATTCTCTTTAAGTGTGTAGAATGGCTGGTGGTACAATTTAGCCACCTCTATTGCTGTCATTTACTTCAACTTAAAATGTTGGAGATCTTAAGCATTACAGTGGTCGCTTCATTTATCACTATTATGACATTATGGTACGAAATCATTTATGAAGTACTATAGTTGATTTATAAGTGAAGACGTTATGGTTTGGTCATCTGATTATTTAACATATGGTTTCCTTCTATTTTCATTATTTTTTTCACATTGTATTGGTTTCTTTTTTTCAAAATTAAAAAAAGCCACTTGCTGACATTACACTTCAATTGTTGTCTGTAATGCCGTTACATACGAATTTACCAATATTGTTAATAAAAGTATGTAAACAATATTGTTTTTAGTTATTTGAGTAGCTTCTCATCACAATGTTTTTACTTTGAATTGTAAAGCAGGACTGAGTAAATAGAGTCCTTATAATTTTTGGCCGGGTTGCTCAGAGTGCAAATCCGGGTTATAGTATGGTGAATGTCGGGCGGGCGGGCGGATGGGCGGGCGGGCAGGGAAAATGGCATACTGATTTTGTGAAATCAACTCCTCCTACAGATTTCATCCTACATTTTAACTGTTTCTATATATATTGTAGATGTGCACCTCCCTTTTTGGAATTATTTTGAATTTTTTTTTCCTATTTTTACGGACTTTGGAACTTGGTCCTTTTTCATCGACATTTTCAACAAAGGGTACCTATTTTGTGAAATCAACTCCTCCT
>MJUU01030367.1:5545-22638 GCA_002080025.1 Modiolus philippinarum
ATTTGTTCTCTATCAGTTTTTACACATCTTTGATTTTATGGTCTTCCAAACGTTTAGATTTTATCTGCACTGAAGAGACATAATTTGTCGAAATGCGCATATGCAGAAATTAAATTCACAGTAACTTCGGTATTTAGGTATCTGTTACCACTGGGTCGATGCCACTGCTGGTGGACTGTTAGTCCCCGAGGGTATTCACCAGCCCTGTAGTCACTACTTCGGTGCTGACCCGAAAGCCGATTATATTTGAAACCTTACAATATCCAAATTGTTGTAAATTTTGTTGAAAACTAAGGAGTATCTCCCTCATGCAAAGCTCTGTACTTAGCTGATTTTGACTTTACATTTAGATCATATTGGTTATTTGTTCTCTATCAGTTTTTACACATCTTTGATTTTATGGTATTCCAAATCTGCACTGAAGAGACATAATTTGTCGAAATGCGCATATGCAGAAATTAAATTCACAGTAACTTCGGTATTTAGTTATTTGTTACCGCTGGGTCGATGCGACTGTTGGTGGACTGTTAGTCCCCGAGGGTATTCACCAGCCCAGTAGTTTTAAATTTCCTATGGAAAATATATCAAAAAGAATGTCTCATGTGTTTACTTTGTTTTTTACTAGTATCTATTTAGACTTTGTGTTCCTTTTCTTCAAAATCATGCGTTGATTGTACAGGGAAAATAATGGTCGTATAAACCCAAGTAAATAGAAAAGAAAGCATATAACTCCGGGTATATGCCTATTTAAACCAGAAAGATCAAGACATTTTTTTTTTTGCTTTCTACTTTGACAGCATTGAGGAACTTCTTTGACCGTGGTAAGGGACTCCTTTATTTGTCATTTTTATACATGTTACTTGTTGTGTCAGTTAGGAACATCTTTATATGCTATTTTCGTACATATTACTGATTATTTTGGCCTTTTGAGTAGAATAGCGAATTTTGAAATTCCATTTTAAGAAAACGTTTTTCGAATTTTTCAGACAAAACGGAATAACAACAGTGTTCTCGAATACCAAAATCGCTTTACGTGGTAGGTATGTAGAATTATGATTTTTTTTTCTTTTTTGAAAATGTTTGAATATTTGTTTTTGTTATCCCCCGATCTTACCGAAGAGTATACTATGAAGGGTGTCTTTCCGCTCGTTCTTTCAACCTTCCATTTTTTCGTTGGACCGTTCCTTCCCAACACTTTTAACCTTGAAATGTCTTTAAGGATGTGAATGAAAATCATTCAAATAAAAGCATTAGAGGAGAGAGACACCAGTTGGTTGTGTATGAAGAGGTCAAAGGTCAATTTCTCACGATTTCTTACAGAAATTTAAATTGTAGGCAAAAAATTGTTTTTCAGAGCATAACTTCGGAATTCCATTGTATATTTGAACGAAACCTACAAAAGTGTAAGCGTCAAGGACGAGAAAGACTTATATCGCTTTGGGTCAGTCCGAATAAGAACAAATGCATCAATACAAAATGTGGAGAAGCTGTTCATGTTATCCTTCTAATTGATAAACATATTTTGAATGCAAGATTTTTGTAAATTCATTGTTTCCAAAAGGTGATTTATTTTCAATGTATCAAGAGCAAAATTAAATAATAAATGTACAAATGAAACTCATTCAGTGGTGACGTTGTATTACATGATACCCTCAGTCATGTGTCCGTCCGTCCGTCCGTCCGTGTGTCCGTCCCCCGAAGGTTTCCGACTGATAACTTTTGAACAGAATTACATACAGTCTTCAAACTTGGTAAGTAGCTTGTTCACCACAAAACTCAGGTCGAGTTCGAATATGGGTTCAGAGTTCCAAGGGGTTCAGGAGTTATGCCCCTTGATACTTCGAAATTTTGTGAAACATGGCGGGGTATCATGTAATCCACCATTATGAAAAAGAAAGGAAACGGGGTAAATGTAAAGGAGACAACATCCCATATCCAGGTTAAAACGACCCAAAACAAAACATCTAGGGGTCACCATATGGTCTTCAACTATTCAACTTACTATTTTTAAGAGTCAAAATGTTCTAAACTTTTTAAGAGTATCTGCATGTAAACAGATGAACTCTAAACTAGTAGAGTTTATCATAACACAAAATCGGTATATGATATTTTTAAGTGGAAACATGAACTTAAAAAAAATATACGTTCAAATTTAATGCAATTTTACGAAAGTGGATTTGTGTCAAAAATCACAAACAATTTGTAGTATTTAGGTTACTATCACTAGCTGGCTGATTATGGGACCTTATTGGGAACAATTCGTTCACAAGTACTTTTGGATGAATCGTATTGAATCGGGTAATTTTTAGAATTATTCTCGATTCAAAGTAATTTGTAGAGTCAGTTTGGAAAAATATATACATTGTTAACGAAAGCATTTTATACTTTTATTTTACAAAGCTTATTACAGTTGTACTAAACTCATCAGAAAGTGTTTTGTATGTGAAACCAATTTTGTAGATCTTGTTACAAATGTTTACGCACATTCCTAATGAAATGGATGACAGTGATTGTAAGAGCACTTTGCCAGTTTAATTGATGTTTGTTGACAATCCCGCGCCCATGACCAATGAAGACATGGATGTAGCGTTGCTCGACAATTGGCAAAGAATTCCGCTTAAACCGGTGCTAGCGGCCGTATAGAACTTACTATGAGGTATGAGCAAAGCTCATTGTTGAAGGCCTCATTATGACTTCAAGATGAAGAACAGCAATAAAAGCGTTGTTCCTTTGCTTGTTTTTTACCATGTATTTGTAGAGACTTTGTCTCATGTGCATTTACTGCATATCATTTTATTCACCATTTACGACTGGAGTTTGTCTCTCCTGCAGTGTAGAGTCCGTAAAAAGATTCCCCGTGCGAGAGATGTATGCTCTCTTAATTTTTCAGTTATGGTGTACTTGTGCATGAGAGAATTTCTCATATGAATATACTATTCATACTTTCAAAGTTTGGCATTTATTTTTGTAAATTCGAAATGTAATCCAGACAAGCTATTTTAAGTGCCCAAATCTCACTATTTTATAACGTCAAGTTTCCTTACATTCGACTTTATGAGTGCCCTGTGTTTTTCTATATGTTGTAATCGTGCTCTAGCTTAAGACACTAGTGCTTTTGTCGGGCAAAGGATGACAGTGATTGTAAGAGCACTTTGCCAGTTTAATTGATGTTTGTTGATAATCCCGCACCCATGACCAATGAAGACATGGATGTAGCGTTGCTCGACAATTAGCGACCGTNTTGAACTTACTATGAGGTATGAGCAATGAAGGCCTCACGGTGACTTCAAGATGAAGAGCAACAATAAAAGCGTTGTTCCTTTGCTTGTTTTTTTTCCATGTATTTGTAGAGACTTTGTCTCATGTGCATTTACTCCATATCTTTTTATTCACCATGTTATAGAAAATTACTATTAAAACTTGTTTTGTGATCTGAGTGAAAATAAGGACGAGAATTTGTTTCCCATTTTTCTGTGGAGAAGACCAAGGCTTTAATTTGCAGATAAAAACCTGTCGACTTGGTTAAATCCTTTAGTACGTAGCCAAATATTGAAGGCCTTGCTATAAGTGTCAATGCATGATGCGATTTAAAGTTTGCTTGTAAATTGTGGCATGCGATTGTAGTTCCTGGCCATTGTAGGTGTTTGCTGTTTTCCTGTTTTTGTAATGCTATATTCTTCATATCGGAAAAAGATTTTTTTTATTAACTTACTAGTAGTTTTTATTTTTTACATATATTGTAATTAACAGGTTTTTGTTATTCATGTAAAATTCATTATTTCTCATATTTGAAAAAATGAATGAATGAATGTGTAGATAGCACTGGATGGTATATTATTTGTCCACGGATCTAATATTTCAGGTTCTAATGAAACGTATATAAATTTTCACCATAATATAAAATTTGCATCTGAGTTCATCGACGAACAAATTCCGAAGAAAAGACAGAAATGAGAACATTTAGGAGTTTTTTCGCGTTGAAAACTCAGTTCTGAATTTTTTACCTTTTTTTTTCTTTTTCCCTTGTGTTAGTTTGATATGTAATAAAACTATTACTGACTATTCAAATTTTTAATGTTGTATCGTTTTTCATTTTCACATTTTCATTAGCAAAGAGTACAACTTTTGTGACATTGCTTGTCTAAATGCTAGGATTGTGCACATAATTTTGTAGTATATTTTAACAAAAAATGAATTGGGTAATTTTCTTATACATAGTATAAATTGATCAAGATTTGAAACGTCCCTAAATGGTTATTTCAATGACCATTAAAGCTTTTTTAATATTTTCAAATTTCACTCTTTTCTAGCCATTGACAAGCCAAAGATATGATGAGGCTCTCTGGTTTTGAATTATTAAAATATAAATGAAAACGCTCCCTCTGTAATTTCCATATAAAACTGTTTTCGTGGAACTCGCAGTTATTTAGAAATATATCTTTAATTAAGAACACCTTATTCATTGTTTTAAATTTCCTTTGTTTTAAATTTCCTTTGAACGATTGTGAAAGGGAATGTCTAATTAGTTCACTTGTACTTGTATCACATATACTAATTTTCAATCTCAAGTTGATTTACTAAAAAAAGTATGTGTAAATCATTGTTACCAAACTAAATGAAAAAGAAAGCATTTATTATGTTAGAATTTTGTTATTTATTATCACTGGGCTGATGCATCTGCTGGTGGACTGTGGAACCCGTCCACTCGGAGTATTACACAAGTAATGTTCACAAAAATAAGTTACTAGTAGTTATCAATGACTGTTTTCAGTTGAAACACGATTCATAACTTAAAAATAGATATATTTTGAAAAAATAATTTCCAACTTAACGCAATCTAAGCGAACTAATAATGGGATATGGGGTAAGTGTACATGGGACAACATCCCTATAAAAACATGGTAATATCAAGCAAATGGAACAATGCTTTGATTGTTGTTCTTCATCTTGAAGTCACCATGAAGCAGGGAATAGTTTTATTTCTGTGTGTAATGAACGGTTACAGTATGATATATAAATATGGAATATATGACATTTTGTTTTTGATACGGACTTTGATGGGGACTTGATCTCAATGTTCATTGACTTGATATCTTTTCGTCAAATATTTATCATGGCCAGTATCAAGTGAGCCCGTTGATGCGTTACGCCGTGATAAAGTCCGTATCAAAAACATAATGTCTTATATTTTTTCTAAATTTTAGGAAATGACCTTTATCCCCATTTTAGATTAAATGTGACCAAATTCAATCTCTACGACATTGATATTTCGATGCGACATGGTCTCATCTTTCCAAAAATATATAATGCAGGCGTATGTGATTCCGTTAACCCAATTCGAAATTCGAAAAATCGTCTCTTGATCACCCTACTATTATTGATATTCTGCATATCGGCCATTTTTGGTTTTTTAATTACTTAGTTTTTATTGTATTCTGTTATTCAATGTTAAATACATTATATCTTATATAATAATAAAATACCACAGTTACTGTTAATTTATTTTTTGCATATGCGCATTTCGACAACTTATGTCTCATCAGTGCAGATTAAACCAAAACATTTGGAAGTCCAGTAACCGAAACACGTGCAAAAGCTGATAGAGAACAATTAACCAAAAGGATCTTAAAAGAAAACCCAAAATTCAGCTAAGGACAGAGCTATGCATGAGGGAGATATACTCCTTAGTTTAAAACAAAATTTTGTAAAATTTGGATATTGCAAATTTCAATAAAATCGGTTTTCGGGTCAGCGCCGAAGTACTGACTACTGGGTTGGTGAATACCCTCCGGGACTAACAGTCTGCCAGCAGTGGTATCGGCCCAGTGGTAATAAATAATAAAATACAGCAGATTTTCTGCATATGCGCATTTCGACAACTTATGTCTCATCAGTGCAGATAAAACCAAAACATTTGGAAATCCAGTAACCGAAAAACGTGTTAAAGCTGATAGAGAACAATTAACCAAAAGGATCTAAATTCACCTAAGGACAGAGCTATGCACGAAGGAGATACTCCTTAGTTTAAAAAAAATTGTAAAACTTGGATATCGCAAATTTCAATAAAATCGGTTTTCGGGTCAGCACCGAAGTACTGACTACTGGGTTGGTGAACACCCTTGGGAACTAACAATCCACCAGTAGTGGCATCGTCCCAGTGGTAATAAATAATAAAATACCACAGTTACTGTTAATTTATTTTCTGCACATGCGCATTTCGACAACTTATGTCTCATCAGTGCAGATAAAACCAAAACATTTGAAAGTCAAGTAACAGAAAAACGTGGAATAGTTGATAGAGAACAATTAACCAAAAGGGTCTAAAAAGAAAAGCCAAAATTCAACTAATGACAGAGCTTATTTGAGGAACTGAATGAAACGAATGAATTAATGTGTAGATAGCACTGGTTTGTATATTATTTGTCCATATGGAAACTACGGGCGTAATATTTCAGGTATTAATGAAACGCATATAAATTTTCACCACAATATATAAAATTTTGCATCTGAGTATATCTGCGAACGAAAACCGAATAAAAGACAGAAATGGTAACATTAAGGAGTTTTTTTTCCTCGTTCAAAGCTCTGTCCTAAACCTTTTACTTGTTGTGTTTGATATTATAACTTATCGTCTTTCCCTGCGCCTATCTCAGCTTGCACAGCACTTCCGCAAAAGCCATATTCGGTTGACCCGAACTTATCGAGAGGTTGACCTGGAGTTATCAAGGAATTTCTCCCAACGTTTGGCAAGCGCTTTCCTTTTTATCCGTTTCGAGTGAAATAAATTTTGATTAGATAAAGAATCTGTTATGTTTTCTGTTTTCGATTTTGTAAACAAATTGTCGTCATCAATACACGAAAATACAAACGAGACGTTCGAAAAAATACGGAAACTAGGTCAGTGATAACTTCAGCAGAGCCACCATTTTGTTTACATTGTGACGTCATAAAAGTGCCATGGAACTGGAAGACAAATGTAAACAATGGAAAGGTTCTGCAATGAAAAAAATCAACTTTATTTCGATTTTCTAACATGGTTCAATCAAAACATTTCAAATTTGATAACGACAGCCGACAAAAAATATTGTGCAGTCATATAATAACTACAAAACATTTCTCCTTTTGTAAAAAAAAAAGAATGAACCTCAATTCCCACGCAACCTTGGGAGAATTTGACACAAAACCTAATAAATAAAAGACGATAAACAAGTTATCTGAATTTTGAAAGCTGGAATATGGTAAAATATCATCCCACTCGCCAGAATATGAAGCTTGGGGCTCGTTCGCTGCGCTCACTCGCCCCTGTGCTTCATATTCTGACTCACGGGATGATATTTTACAATATATAGATGTGAAAATCCAGAAAACATATACTGATTATTTTACTTGTTTTTCAATTTTATTGGCCCAAAGCACGACTTTTTAGACTTTGCCTGTCGAAATGCGAGGATTTTGCACTTAATTTGGTATTATGTTTTAGCAAAATACTGGATTTGGTAATTGTCCCATAGATAGTAATTTATCAAGATTGGAAACGCCTTATAATGGTTATAAAATGACCATAAAGCTTTTAAATATTTTCAAATCATACTTTTCCAGTCATTGATCATGATCGGTCAAAGATTTCTGGTTTTGATTTGTTAAAATATTAATAAAATGTTTCCTTCGTCATTTCCATATAAGACTGGTTTTCGTGGAACTCGCAGTTATTTAATAGAAATGATTTTGTCTTTAATTGAGAACACCTTATTCATTGTTTTAAATTTCCTTTTAACGATCATAAAAGGGAATGTCTAATATTAGTTCACTTGTACTTGTTACATATATACTTAGATTTAAATCTATGTTGATTACCAGAACAAAGTAAGTGTAATTATTGTTACCAGGAAGCCTTAATATACTGAAAAAACTAGGAAGACCTTTGGTTTCATCCTAGAGAGCGGTAATGGACACATATATTATTTTCGTACATATAACTTCTCTTTTCGGTCTTTGTGTACGCATAGACTTTTTAAGAGTAATTTTACTTATGAAAACTATTTGGATTGAGCAACTTACAGTCAAAGACGTCTATTAACTAAATTTAGGATAAGTTCACATAACTTAGAAATTGAGCGTGGAAAATATTTCAATGTTTGTAATGTCTGTGAAGACGGCATTGAAGATGAAATTCATTTTTTTCTATGTCTATTATTGAAATAACTAAAGTTACTGTGAATTTGGTGTCTGCATATGCGCATTTCGACAACTAATGTCTCTTCAGTGCAGATAAAATCTAAACGGTTGGAAGACCATAAACTCAAAGATGTTTAAAAACTGACGGAGAACAAATAACCAATATGATCTAAATTTAAAGCCAAAATTAGCTAAGGACAGAGCTTTGCATGAGGGAGATACTCCTTAGTTTTCAAAAAAAAATAGATCGGCTTTCGGGTCAGCACCGAAGTAGTGACTACTGAAAATAAATATAAAAAACTTTGAGTAGTTATGTAATGAATCTAAATTTATATGGTTAATGTTTTCAGAAGACAAATTAATTATAATCAACTGTTTCAATTTATTAACAATTTGAACATTGTAAGACAGGAACTGTTGTCCTAATTCATTCTCAGAAACTCTTGTATATATATATATGTAGCTTTGCCTCTTGAGTAACATTACTTACGACCACTGTGGTCGTTGTGTTTGTAAGATAGCTTCACCTTACTTATAAATGATAATATAAATTGTGTATTGTGTATTATTATAAATAATCATTGTAATCATCGAAATCTGCCAGCTCCTCCTTGGGCGTCTCAATTTACCATAAAAATGTTTGTTTGTTTGTTTGTGTGCAAAGCCAGGAATTTAACAAGTATGTTTTGAATTTTCAGGCATTAAAATTAATATAATATTCAGAAAAAAGTCTCCAGAGGAAGAAAATAAAGTGTAATTCGAATCATAGGTTTCCCGAACAAGGTAACGGTAAATTTAAGATCCAAGGTCGTCAAGAATCAGATTAATTTTTTTCCGGAATATCGAGAATATAAAATTCGTCAATTCTCGTCAACATCATCGTGTAACCTGGATCATGTTGTTGATTGGTATACACTGACTTGACTAAAAAGATGAGTACAAAAACTCGATTTTACTGTACAACAATTTTAATTAGATCGCACTTTAAATTTGTTTGAAGGACACGCTTGCCCTTTCGGATGTCAATCTGGGTTTTATGGGAGTTCACACCATAGTACGAATACGAATACTTTATTTCCATATACAAATACAGTACATAGGAGTTACACAATTCACGTTATACAACATTATCAGTTATATTATAATTACAATACACAATTATAGTAATAAATAAATTCAAAATGCAATTCAAGATATACAACACAAAATATCTCAGTTATGTATTAATGCCAATACAATTATAAATAAATAAATAAATAAACGACGGAGTTTGGTTTACCGTACATATGCTAATTGTGAGATTTACGTCGTTTTTCGGCCAAACATAAATATTTGCCGAGGTTATTAAGTTCCTTTACATTACACACGGACAATAATTGGATGAGTTTAAAAGCAGATGGTTTTACATAATAATATGGCTTGATATACTTTTGTCTAAGATCAAGATAACTAGCACATTCAAAAATAAAATGATATTCATCTTCAATTTTTCCTTAACCACACATATAACATTGACGTGATTCTCTTGTAATATTATAATATCTACCAGTTTCTATACACAAAGAGTGAGCATTTATTCTATATTTAGTAATAAAAGGCACATACATACTATTTACTGGTCGATTTTAATAAAATTGAAGTTTAAAGCCTTCATGTATAAATCTATAATAAATACATTTTGGTGATCCTTCAAAAAATGATAAACCGTCCGTGATATAATTATCAACAACCCTTTTTCTGAATTCATATAAAAATAACTTATTGCTAGTTATACTTTGTGATGACCACACATCATTAAAACCGTACTGGTATAATAAGTCTCTAACTTTACAAGCCCAATTAAGCTTTGAGTTTGGTTTTAAGATTGAAGTCTCATACATATCATCATAAATATGCTTCAAGAAATAATTTTCAGTAGTTAACAGCTTCAACCAATATGATATCATTCTAACATATCTATCAACATACAATGGACTCCTTCCTAGTTCAAAATACACCATATGATTTACAGTTGATGTCCTAACTTTTAATATGCGTTTCAAAAAGTATACATGTAGTTTTTCAATATCAGGAGATTCGTGAAATCCCCATATTTCGCCTCCATAATTCAATATACTTGATATATAGGTATCAAAAAGAGACAGTAATGTTTCAACATTATAAAAATCATCGTTAGTTTTGTTAAACAATGAAAATACAGCCTTTCTACCCTGATCTGATAATATTTTTTGAGTCAAAGTAAAAGTACCGTTATAATTAAATACTAATCCTAAGTATGTAAACTCATTATATAAATCTATCTGTTTGTTATTAATAAACCATTTCTCTTCCTGTCTAATAACACCTTTATTCCTAAATACAGCAATTTTTGTCTTACTAAGGTTAATATCTAAACCTTTTTGTATTGAACATTCATACACAGTATTAATCATTTTTTGTAATTCTGATATACTTTCACTAAAAAGAACTGTATCGTCTGCATACATAAATAAAAACAGATTAAGAGACTTTACTTCATATGGTTCAATACCCTGTTTTATAAGTTCCATTTCTATCTCGTTAACATATATGGCATACAAGTGATTCTCCTTGCATCAATCCAACATTGCATCTAAAAAAGTCTGAAAATACACCATCTTGTTTTATAAAAGTCTTTAACTTTGAATACATTGACATAATCAAATTTAACAAATTATCACTAATTCCATATTTCAACATTTTTTCCCATAAAATATAATGATTGACACTGTCAAATGCTTTAACATAATCTACAAAACAGCAGTATAGGCGTTTACCTTTACTTAAGGATTTAGCTATAACAGAATGTAGGGCAAATATTGCGTCTCTTGTTCCATATCCTGGAATAAAACCAAACTGGGCATCGGTAAGCACATTATTCTCTTTACTCCAGGAAATAAGTCTATTATAAATCACTGATGTAAATAGTTTTCCGACATGGGATACTAATGAGATCCCTCTGTAATTGCCTGTATCAACTGCACCTTTTTTAAATATAGGAACTAATACACTTTTGACCCATATTTCTGGATACCATCCAGTATATAATATGACATTAAAAGGTTTACACAATATTGGCAACAGTATGTTTATTCCACTTTTCAAGAACTCATTTAGGATATTATCAAATCCTGGAGATTTATCATTACTAAGTTTTTTAACACAACTAAGTATTTCGTTTTCTGTAAATGGCCGGTCCAGTTCTTCGTACGTTACGTCAGTATTTTCACTAAATGCATCTTCTTCCTGAGTACCTTCTTTACTTACTAAATGTTTAAAATGATCAACGAATTTTTTAAGAGAAATGTTATGATTTACAGTTTTCTTTCTCTTTCGAAATTTCCGATAAAAAAGTTACGGGTTAGTTTTTCTTAGATTGTTTAACATATTCCCTTTCTGGTGTTTATACCGTCTTTAAAGTCTATTCTCCATGCACTTAAATTTTTGTTTCGCTAAATTAAGACACAGCCTATTTTCATTACTTCTTTGACGATTAAACTCATTTAATTTCATCATATTGTCTCGGTATAAATTTTTACATTCTTCATTTATCCACGGTTTATCTGGTTTTCGTCTAGTATTTGACCTTTGATACTGTTTTTAACTTAAACAATAATCACATTTTACTGTTTTTAACACTTCAGTTTTCGTATATTTGTCAACAACATCGGATAGAATATCATTCATATTTTTTACGGTATCATCTATATTGTCACCATTTATATTATTCATCAAATTTACTAATCTCTCGGAGTTATTCATTAGATCACGACACACTTCGTCTTTAAGCCCTTCATTCCAGTTATAGCTATCAATATTCATAATTTTACATCTGCAGATTTTGTCAAAAATAAGTTGATTATTCAGTTTAAATTCAGTTTAAATTCAACAAATAATGGAGCATGACAAGAGAAAGTATTAAAATTACCAACAATAAAAGTTTCAATAATTGAAAAGGCTGATTGTGATAATAACAAGTAATCAATTACACTACAGCCATTTTTGTTCTGGAATGTTAGTTTTGCACTATTGTCACCAAATCTACCGATACATACCCTCAAACCAGAGGATTTACATAAATTCAATTTTTTTCTGCCAAAAGCATTTGGCACCTTTTTATCTTCACTGAGTCTGTCACTAGGTACATCAAATTCATAATCAATGAAGGAAGAAATGTTATTTCTAAGAGTTTTGTCAATCTCATCAAGTTCAACAAAGTCCTTTTCTAAACCAGTTCGACCATTCAGATCTCCAACTACCACACTATTACATAAATCACTATAATGTTCAATTTGTTCCTGTAAAATCTCAAATATATCTAACTCGTATTTACGGTAAAACACATTTTTGTCGGGTGGTATATACACAGCACATAAATAAACATCTTGATTATCATACATTATACATTTATTAGTGCCTTAGTTTGAATGACTTTGGTAATTAAAGAATTTAAATGTGTTTTTATTTTCGTGCTTTGTGGCTCATGTTTTCGTTTTTCTGTATTCCCGTTATTTCCGTCTCTTCACTTTGATTTTTTGATAACCTTCTGTATTCTACTGCCGATGCTTCATAGTGGAAGTCAATCTAACCGGTGGCACATGATTTTTCATTACTTATGTAATAATGTTGTATTTTACATTGGCCATGCGAAAATAGTAGCCAGGGTGATGGACAATTGTGCACGACCCGAAGGAAAGTGCACTATTGTCCATCACCCTGGCTACTGTTTTCCAAAAACACAACATTAATATTATAATTATACTGACTGTTGAGTATTTTGAAAAGTGACATTGATAAAAAATTATTTTCTGTTTAAAATATTTCAATGGCGTCCAAAATAAAAAAGGAAAATCTACAGTGTCCTTTTTATGGGTTTTCAATAAAAAACAGACCATAGTGACTCAATTTTTGTATGTTGACATAACACCAAACATCGGATGGGGTAATATTACCCCAAGATAACATTCAACATTGCATGGCAAGACTTTGATTAATATAACGTTGATCATATATACAATGGGGTTATATTACCCCAAGATTTTGATTGATAAAACGTTAAATTAGGATGGGGTAATATTACCCCAAGTTATTGAATGTTAAAATGTTGAACATGGGATGGGGTAATATTACCCCAAGATTTTGATTGACATAAACATACAACATGTCCCAGTGTTTCCTCCAAAATTTGTATTATAATAACATGCGTGTCTATTGCAACGCTAAAATTATCAAGAACAAACAGGATGGCTTTCTCTTCTTTTCTTCATATTCCGACGTAATGATGTTGATAAAAGTCTTATGCACTAACGTTGGTTGCTGACTGTACTGACTTTATCAATGTCATTATTAGTACCAGGTTATGGAGTTTTCTTGTGGATTATTCAACCATTATCATATCTTTACTATCTTTAACGACTTTGAGTTATCTGCAATCATAGAAATTTGTCCTCATTGGTCTAATCTTAGAAAAAGCGGCCTTGCTGTTTTGCCCCTGTAATAATGGATATTGTTTTAAAAGTATAAATTAGGCCATATACGGTATTCCCTGATAATGATTCACGCTACGGTTGGTTTTAGATGAGTATTTATGAAAGGCAGACGGACGGACAATGAACGTCAAGTGAGAGCGTAAGCTCGCATGGCGATTTATGCTATGTCAGCTAAAACTCTGGAAAAAATACCTTAAAAGACGTACGGAGTGAGGGTATAATCATATAATTAAAAATTGTCATATAATAAAGGTTTATTTCTATTTTGGTCTTCTTTCTTTTCCCTGTAAACCTCATCATAATACCACAGGCCTTTCATATTTTTCATGTATCTGTTTTTTCATTTCGTTCTCTCCATATCTGTATCTGTTGCCTAATTTTTTCGTCTTATCAAATCGTTTTCTTGAAGATTGTTTTCCTTTTCCGCTTTTTTCTTGTTTCCATTTCCGTGACTTTGTTTCTCTATCTTATTTTGTTTTGTCATCTTGTCTCCTGTTTTTCTGTTTGTTCGGTTACTTTCTTTCTCCATATTATTTTGTTTTGTCATCTTTTTTTATTCGTCTTCGAATTGGTATAGCCTGAAAAGCGGAGATACACAACATTAAAAAAACAAGCACCCTTTCAATGTAATAGATATTCGCTGTCGAGTTTTTTTCTAAAATGTACAAGAATATATGTCAATATATAGTGAGAGAATTTCTCATATGGATATACTATTGATACTTTCAAATTTTGGCAATTATTTTTGTAATTTTCGAAATGTAATCCAGACCACCTGTTTTAAGTGCCCACATCTCACTATTTTATAACGCCAAGTTTTCTTACATTCGACTTGATGAGTGCCCTGTGTTTGTCTATATGTTGTAGTTGTCCACTAGCTTAAGACACTAGTGCTTTTGTCGGGCAAAGGATGACATTGATTGTAAGAGCACTTTGAAAGTTTAATTGATGTTTGTTGACAATCCCGCACCCATGACCAAGAAAGACATGGATGTAGCGTTGCTCTACAATTAGCAAAGAATTCCGCTTAAATCGGTGCTAGGGGCCGTCTTGAACTTACTATGAGGTATGAGCAAAGCTCATTGCTGAAGGCCTCATGGTGACTTCAAGATGAAGAACAACAATAAAAGCGTTGTTCCTTTGCTTGTTTTTTTACCGTGTATTTGTAGAGACTTTGTCTCATGTGCATTTACTCCATATCCTTTTATTCACCATATAGATATATATTTATAACTAAAGCCCGTGTCACTAGTACTACAGATATATAACAAAAGCCCTTGTCACTAGTACTGTAGAAATATTATTTGCAGATGGCCATTCGGCAACTTATGCCTCTTCAGTGCAGTCTTGGGGAAGCAAACAACTTAAAGGATCAAAAGAAAAGTCAAAACCATCTAAGGACGAAGAAATTATCTTTAATTTCAAACCAATTTCTGAGAATTTTCAAAAATAAAATCGGTTTTTCTCGTGGACAGGACAAAATCAACTTGCCTCCAATCATTCACCTGGGGGTATAAATATTGCTTGTTGAGCCGATTTTGCCAATCAAGAAGTTCTACAAATCAGCTGGTTTGTTTAACCATAAAATTACAATAATTACACCAGCAACTTGTTATCTAAATCTTTTCAAATATAACAGTCTGCATTAGATAAGCATCATTAATTAACGATGTACTGACCAAACAGAGCGGGAAATCTAGTGGTATAAAATTATCTCCCTTCTAGAAAAGCTCTTCTCTGATTATACCATTTTCTGATCAAAATAAGAGCATGACGACGAACGTTAACAACCGACAAAATGCTTAGATTAAAAAAAGAAACAGACGAATACAATATTTAGTTCAAGCGTCATTCAATTACCAGACCTTTGCTCTGTAGGGTAAAAAGGATTAAACTTGTTCGCAATAAGGAGTGATACGAGTATTTGTTAAATAATTTCCTGTCGTGAAAAAAATATTCAATTAACAGACTGGTCAAAATCAATTGCTATCGGGTGTTAAAGTGCATGTACCCTGACAAAATTGTATGTACAGATCGATTTTTTAACATACATCATTTATAGACCAATTTAGTGACGATTACTGCATAAGAAACGATGTCATCCAAAACAAATTTCGTTGTTGCTAAGAAAATTATGTTGTCCTGAAACGGCGCCATTTACCTTTTATACCCATGATCTCAAAGGTAATCATCATCACAAGATTTCATTGGTTCAATGGACAAGTCTACGTATTGATCAGGAAAAAGAGGCGTGTCTTCATTGAAAGAAACCACGTGTATGAGTGAGTAGTAATCGATTTTGTAAACAAAATTGGAAATTAAAACCGCAAAATATCGTCATTTTTTTAATTTATTGTATCTGAGCCGCTGCATGTACCCTGCCGAAAATCGGGACATGAAAAGATGATTATATTAAGAAAAGGCATATTTTTTCTGGTTAATGTCAGGGTATAAGAAACGCTACGATCCACAAGTTTCTATAAGAGGAAAATTATCGAAAATATCATGTTTCTTCTATAATATGCAAAGTACCTTCAATCAAAAACTGTTTCTCATTTGTATATATAGAAGTCTGTCACATGCACATGAAAAAAATTGGAATATTTCACATTATAAGTAACTTTTAAAGGACCTAACAACAGACCTAAACAATGCTATCGACTTTTTAGCTCACCTGGCTATAGCCAGGGTGAGCTTTTGCCATCACTTGGCGTCCGGCGTCCGTCGTCCGTCGTCCGTCCGTCGTCCGTCGTAAACTTTTCATTCAAAGATCTTTTCCTCTGAACCACTGAGCCAAATTGAACCAAACTTGGTCACAATAGTCTTTAGGTGGACCCCTTTCAAAATTGTGTCCGGCAGGTTCGCACCTAATCCAAGATGGCCGCCAGCGCCATTACGACCCAAATCGATCCGAAACACGTATTTAGTGGATGAAATCATATTTATATTTTGGTTATTTAAAAAGATTTCTTAACAAACGAATATCGTTAAGATGTTATGAAATTCGCTAGGAATCTTTTATAGAATTCGACACCATCAATAATTAAAAACTGAATAAGTTATAACACGCTAATAAACGAACATGGTTACAATGTTATGAAATACTCTAGGATAGGTAATGACACGATTTTTTATAGAATGAAATTGTGCTACATTGTTTTAATTTCACTGATGTCAGCACAGACAATTACTTACAATTAATTTATATCTACCTGTGGGCTAGTAGCACCTGACGAGGATCTTGGGCCCTGGTCATTACGACCCAAATCGATCCGAAACACGTATTTAGTGGATGAAATCATATTTATATTTTGGTTATTTAAAAAGATTTCTTAACAAACGAATATGGTTAAGATGTTATGAAATTCGCTAGGAATCTTTTATAGAATTCGACACCATCAATAATTAAAA
>MJUU01030367.1:42748-64594 GCA_002080025.1 Modiolus philippinarum
TTTCTGCATATGCGCATTTCGACAACTTATGTCTCCTCAGTGCAGATAAAATCTAAACGTTTGGAAGACCATAAACTCAAATATGTTAAAAATCTGATAGAGAACAAATAACCAATATGATCTAAATGTAAAGCCAAACTCAGCTAAGGACATAATGTCAAATATTTTGAAATGAAACATCTTACAGTTCAGTTAACTAAAACAATAGTGTCAACTGTACAAATAAAAATATAAAGAATAAATAAAACTATGGCTAAGTATGAGACATATTAGAACTTGAAAAATCCACCGTTAGTTGACTTTTTAGGTCTATTGTTTTCTATTTATGCCGTCCGGATGTAAAACCAGGAGTTCTTTGATCCAAAATCAACGTGAAGACCGAGAAAGATTTTGGATCAAAGAACTCCGGGTTTTACATCCGGACGGTATAAATGGAAAACAATAGACCTATAAACTCTCCAGATTTTCCACATATACCTTTTTAAAAGTGAGTTTTGGACAAATCTGAAATGCTGAAAATTCCAATTTTTCATCGATTCTGTACAAAAAATTTAGTTAAAGCTGACAAGTGGGACTTAAAAAGACAAAATAAGATATAATTTATGCAACATTGTAATATGCAACGCAAATTTTGCGTGTTTTGTTTATTTTTATGCGAATATAGACAAAAAATTGACTCTTATAGGGAAAATTTGTTTGGGTAGGGGTACGATTTTCGGTTTTTAGAGTCACATTAAACCCTCCTTGTTTTTTTAAACAATGTATAAAGACAACTTGTATCGCTTATGACAAATGAATGGCATATCTGCAGATGTATTCTCCAGATTTGACATATATTACGATTTAACAATGAACTTTGGACAAATCCGAAATGCTGAAAATGCATCAGTTTTGGCGAAATATTGAGTTTAATTCAACAAATGGCTGATAAGATACCAAATCATGATGTAAATCATGCAACATTGCTATATATAACACACTGACACATTTTGCGTGTTCTGGTTATTTTTATGCAAATGTAGGGAAAATTTGTTGGGGAAGGGGTAAGATTCTTGATTTTCAGAGTCACACTAAACCCTCCTTGCTATTCTAAATAGAAAAAAGAAGGGGAAACGGGGAATATGTCAAAGAGACAACGACCTAAAGGGAGTAAGAAAAACTCAAAGCCACTATAAGATCTTCAATGAATGGTGAGGAAACCCAACACCCAACGGCAGGTAGGAGTCGGTCCCTAAATAAAGAGTTATCAAGTTCAGCGAAATAAACATCATCCTAGACTCCTATAGACACAAAGTAAACTAGAAAACAGACGAAACACAAAGGCTTGATAAATTTCCTGACTTAGGACAGGCGTAGACCTGCTGTGGTTGGGTTAAACTAGTTTTATTCGACCCAAACCTTCCCCCTTAAGCCAATGTGATAAATAAAAAAAAACAGTCGTAACAACAGTAAAATTAAGTTGGCAACAGGACTGAGTCAATTGTGAAAAATGAAACTGAAAGAACTAAAACATGAAATCACAAGAGACTACCAGCAGTTAACTGACATGCCAGCTCCAGACCCATTACCAACTGACAAAGTAAGTTATGTACCCCCAGTATACAGTAAATACTGTTTTAAGACAACTCATTTATCCCTTGGATCAATTTATTGGCATATCTGCAGATTTGCCATATATAACGGCTTAACAGTGTTCTTTGGCCAAATCTGAAATGTTGAAAATTCCCGTTTTTTATCATTTTTGGGCAAAACATTGAGTTTAAATTAACAAATGGCTGCTAATATACAAAATCATGATATAATTCATGCAACATTTTCATAAACAACACACATTTTGCGTGTTCTGGTTATTTTTATGCGGACATCGACAAAAAATTGACAAATTTAGTGTTAATCTGTTGGGTTAGGGGTAAGTATTATTGATGTATGATGTTTATATTACACAAAAAACGCTATTATTTGATACATCATTTGATACGTCGTTTTATAACTGGGAAGCATTTGGTCAACATTTTGAAAAAACTGAAAGAAAAACGAAATTTTTCAAAATTTCGGTAGGTGGGTCTTAAAATGGGGGCTCTGTTCCAACAGTGCGTGCATGTTATGCTCGTGTTAACATGTTTTATTTTGAAGAGGGGATGTAAGCGGACTTATAAAAATGGTAAGGAATAGGAAGTGGGGGGTTCCAGCCTATGGACTATAGTAATATTGTCAATCCCCAGTTTTTAGACTAAGTTGACACAATATACCTACAAGAACTGAAACTATATATAATTAGAGAAAACAATTATTTTAAATACTGCCCATTTCTTGATCTAACCATCATCGTTGACTCTGGTAAAATTGGAACTAAAATTTATGATAAAAGGGATAATTTTGATTTTCACTATTACTGATTATCCTTTTCTTGACGGCGACGTTCCCGTTTAACCCTACCCCTAATTCTTGCTATTGCCAGTACCAAGTCCGGCTATCCAGTGTTCGGATAGAAAAACTACTCAAATAATACAATCTTGAGAATGAAAGAATAAGACGATACTTAATTTAGAAAGATGAGTTTAGGAATACTCGCGGATAGACTATTGGCTAGGTCTGCTGAAAAAAACATCCAGAAAAACTGGGACGTAAATGACAGGACATTCTTTATGATTGACCTTTGGATCCAATAATCAGGAGATTTTACTGGTATAGTGACCTGTCACTGATACTGCGGATGTGTAGTCCAGGATGATTCTTTACCAAATATTGAATTTGGTTTTATTCCGTAGTGCGACATTGTTTTACCAGCAGAGCTAGCCAATAGTCTATCCGCGAGTATTCATAAACTCATCTTTCTAAATTAAGTATCGTCTTATTCTTTCATTCTCAAGATTGTATTATTTGAGTTAGTAGTTTTCCTGAATGGGGTTTTATTTGTACGGGATAGAGAAAGGGGAGGTATGGGTACCCATAAACCGGTTTAACCCTACCCCTAACTCTTGCTAGTGCCAGTACCAAGTCCGGCTATCCAGTGTTCCTATCGTTGTCTATGTTTGTCATTTGTAATTTTATTGTTTTTATCGTTCAGTTCCCTGGTAGATTATGGCATGTGATTGTAATGTTCGGCCATTTTAAGTGTTTCTTGTTATCTTTTCTACATAAGGTAGATAGACACTGTTGCGCTGTGCAATTCAGTCGCGCATTTGAAAAATATAGAGTCGAATACGGATTTAGTTTGATTTTCTGGCCGGAACAGTAATTTGACAGGTTTTCCTTTGTGACGTCATAATTGATTGACTAATGTATAACGTCATATTTTGTCTACTTTGCCGCGAATTAACTCCCCTTTCTCGTATATAATGTTCACTACGGTAACTTTGTATAATATCTCCGTTAAAAGCATGGTGACCTATACATTTTTCCGCCTTTTCCCGTAGTTGAGATTATATACGATCTACTAACAAAAGTACAAAAAATTTTCATGGTTAAAAGGGTCATTTCTGTTAAGTTAGAGATTGCCTTTCCATATTTTCCCCACGCATTCTTTGTAAATATAGGTGAAAAAAATGGCAAAAAATGCACAAACTTCGACCTGGATTCAAGAAAAAAACAAGGATGGTGACCCATACTTTTTATTGCGGGTTTCAAGTGTAAAGGATGGGATCTTGAATTGTTCCAATTTATAACAAAATTTCATGGATGTAAATATAAGTGTCTATCTACCTTAATAAATGAATTTTAATCCTATATATATATATATCGATAGTGTACCTTACTGATAAACTAAATTTTTTTAAATGGCAAAATTGGTCAAATGGTCTGAAAACATACAGAGAAGTAGTCCCATATTTTTTAATTCTCAAGTGTAACTTTATCAATAATTATACCCGCCGTTTTTGATTCGTCATTCAAGTGCCACGTATTTTATGACTTTCTATAAAATTGTTTGTTTTACGTTTTATCGTGACGTGTAGAAATCAGAGACTTTCAATAGAGATTGTACAGAGATTGTATGTGTTGTCGTTACATTTACAGAATACACTGATTGTATTTTTACGGTTTTATTGCAGAACATTTACAGAATGTGCATATTGTATATTGTATGTTTGCCATTTTATTTTTGAATTTTCTGCCTCTTTCTTTACGCAGTTTATTGTTAAGTATTCCCACACTTTTTATATAAATTGTATGTTTTTTCGTTCAGTTGTGTTGTATTCGCATACTTTAGTTTGTCGTTTTATTCTGTATTTATGAAATACATTCTATACAAATTGTTTTGCCGTTTTATTTTCGATTTTAGAAGTTTTCTCAATTTTTTACAGGTTGTTTGTTTTGCCGTTTTATTGCGGAGTGTTCCCAGACTTATCAATGATATTTAACAGAAGGAAAAATGAAAGTGAATATGACGAAAAGGAAAAGCAGGTAATTAGTTTTAAATAACAATTCATCTGAACACTAAAATTCGCCTAAATTGAATAGACTGAATATGCAATTATAACTGTGCTAATTTTCAATTGGTTAACTCAGCATGTAGTAATTATTTTAATCTATACATTGTATCCAGAAATAGTTACGGTCATTCAAAGACGGCGTGTGCATATTTTAGTCAGAATATTTATTCTTAAATCGAATTGTTTCTATAGAATGATTTAAAAAGTTAATATGGTTATCGGCTAAACACACGAATAAAACACAATTTTAGTCTTAAATTGTTAGAAGAAGACAAATAAGTAAACTAGACAACATATTTAAACACACGAATTGATGAACATGCGTCTCAGAATTATCCAAAAACTTACAAAGATCAGTACATCTTAAGGATTTTGAGTAAATGTACAGATATATGATAAGATTAAGTAAATGGGGCACGATGATTTCTACAATGAACTTACACTCATATCACAAAGTACGTTTTTAGACGAGCCCTCACCTCCCATCATTTTTGAGTCTCAAAAAAGGTCGACTGAGTCACTTCTATGTCATATCTGATTATAAAAAAAAGAGAGAAACGTGTTCTTACAGAAACAGAATTGACATAATGATAAACAAGGCGGAGTAAAGTTGGCCTTAGCAACCCAAATCTAAAACTGGAGTTTTAGGCATTCAACTAGATATGCAGGCACTCGTATATTAATAAAGCTGTAGTTGAACAAATTGCGTAGTATTTTTCACACATGCTTAAAGAACACAACTGACAGTATCGGGTTACTGAAAATTATCTTTTAACTGTTAATGATCTGGGAAAATTCCATTTAAGTTTTACAGCTTATTGAACAATGACAGTACACTATTTGAATGTCCAAGCGTCAATTGTAGATTTGACCGTAAAAAATACAGTTATATGATACGCGAAGCCGATCCTGTAAACGGATAATTTTGACGGTCAAATCAAGATTGAAACCCCGGACATTCAAATAATGTACTGTTATTGTGATTTTAATGCAACCAAACAATATCGTGTCTTACTTATATTCAAAGTAGTTATAAGTGGACAAGGAAGCAAACTAGATAGTAGAGCGGTGAGTATTTGAAAAGTCGCTTATTTTAAAAGTTTAAATGACCCAAAAGCCTCGTGGAATTTTATTGGCTCATATGAAAAGTTGAAATCTTAGCTAAAAGAGGGTTATGTCATAAACATTAAAAACTGGTCCAAACTGTACGAAATTTGGGGTTAAAGTGTCACCTTGTAGAACGCCAATTTGGACTAAGTCAAAGTAAATGAATCAAAATCGTTCAAACTTTAATAAAAAGTCATTAAAACATTGTAATGCTTTGAAATAAAGATTACTTCGTAAAATTCCATGACCAAATATAGACATTTGGTATCAAAAATGGCATCATATGCATCGTTTTTAGAATACTAGTAGTTGCCAAAACAGGTATTTTTAAGTGCGTATTAATTTTTCAAGAAATTGTGTTATTTTTTGGCTAAGCACGTAATCAAATCAATAATAAAATCACTGTTATAATTACGATTAGCTATCAAAGTAAATTGCAATCTCGGCTCAAACTCCTGAGATTATCGTTTGCTATTTTTTTTCAAAATTATTGCCACATAGCTAGATTTGTTGCAAATGCATTTTAAGTTGTCAAAACCCCCTTTTTTAAAGAAGAAATGTATAATGCCATCATATGACAATAGAGAAAACTTTTCATACTTAGATATCGAAAATGCAAGGGAGATAAATTAATTTTAAATGGTACAATCGAATACAATTAGATAAAAATTTCTAAGTTGGAAAGAGCATTTTAAGGATATACAAAACGTAATTTGCTCACAAAAATGATATTGTGAAAGTTATAAAGGTAAAAATCTTACTGACATTAATGTTACACTGGGTATATGAGCTATAAAGGGAAATCGCGAATAGAAATGTAATAGGTACAGTAATATTATGGAATAGAGACGACATTTAAAATGTTTAATATATGGAATTGAGTCGACATTTAAAGGTAGAATATAAGGAACAGAGGTGGCGTCTGAAAGGTGAAATATAAGAAATGGAGATGATACCTAAAAGGTAAAATGTAAGGAATAGAGACGAAATTTAAAAAGTAAAATCAGGGGACGACATTTCAAAGGTAAAATCAGTCTAAGGAAAAGAGACGAAATATTAGGATCAGAGACGTCATCTAAAGAGTAATATATAAGGATTAGAAAAGACATTTAAATAGTAAAATATCAGGAACAGAGACGACATTTAAAAGGTAAAATATAAGAAATAGTATCTATAAAGTAAAACATCTAAACAATGAATTTGAAAAAAAAAAATATGAAAATGAAACGGATATTCTATCTTGCATCTTGATAAGATGAAAAAAAACCTACATAATGTTGCACTTTTAGGATGAATAAAGTTAACAAAATTTTATGAAGTTCAAACTTGTAGTCTCTGAAAATGTAGATGTTAATTTGAGGTGCGACTGGTGGACAAACGAACGAACAAACTATTGGCCACAACGTTTATTGTTGCGGAGTAAAACATTGCAAAAGTTCAATTGAGAAAAGATAACAAATAAAAGATCAAATATCTAAAAGGTAAAATCTAAAACAACATATGAAATAGAAAACACATGCAGACATAAAACGCTTAAGATATTACTGAGACGTACAAGTAAAGACAAAACACTTGCCTGGCTTCCACTCAAAAGATAATTATTCCAATGAGAAACTTTCATATTTGCATCCCAAAAGTGGTCATTCAAAAGTGGTCAATCATTGGTTTCGGAACCAGAGCAAACAGTTTTTATATTGTTACAGGATTCACTACCCTGACATGCACATTATTCTGCACAATGCGGGCCCTGCTCTTTGCACACGCATGCAGATCAATATGCTCGATTTCCCTTACATGAGCTAATCATGTCTTGGAGAAAGTCGGACTCAGTTTGTCATTTGAAAAGCACCTTCTCTAGTTTGTTGTCCTCAAAATTCCAACCATTGTCACTTGGTTCTCCGTTGTTTGGCTTAGCTACAAATGGCAACGCCCAGACCCTGCTTTGCCACATAACTCTCAAGATATGGTTTCTAAAAGATGCTTTGCGTGGAAGCAGTTTTACAAGACTTTTGCCTTACTTGTAGCAATTTTTTACTGGTTTAGACTGTTGTGAGACTTCTTGAATCTGCACCCTGTGTCATACAATGAAGAAATTACCTTCCTTGAATCATCAATGACACTGTCAACGTCGTCTTCTGCTAGAGAAACAAGATCTTGAAAACGACTTGACTGACCTTTGACAAGCTTAAATAGGGACTTCTTTCCTATTTAAAAAATGCACAAGTGGAGTCACTTCCCGTCAGTGCATGTGAAAATAAAGAAACTTTTGACACCAATGGCCCAATGTCATTCACAATGGTTAAGTGTACGGGAATAAATCGACAATTTTCTTACTTTAAACGTATTTTATTGTTCAATAACAAAATTAAACAATTGGATTGAACACAAGTTTTGCAACTTAGAATTGCCCTCTCCGACCCAGTCTGAATCCGCATTTCTGTTGATGAAAATGGATCACTAAATAAAGACATATATATATCAATAAATCATGGAAAGTTGAACACGAAGGTTTATGATAAAAGGGATGATTTCTCATTCCCTATAGTCAATTTCCCCCATCTCGACGGTGATGTTCCCTTAGCCCCTTCTTACCGGGTCTACATTTCACAACTTGTTCGATATGCACGAGTTTGTAGTAATGTTTCTGACTTCAACGACCGAAATCTTTGTCTCACTGGAAAACTTCTGCATCAAGGGTTTTGATATCATAAATTGATAAAAACATAATCTAAATTTTATTAAAGATACATTGACTTATTAAGAAAATTTGGTTCTACATGCAGGGCTCTTATACATCAGGGCATTTCACATCCAAACTTCTATGGCAATATCATTTACAAAGCGCATAAATTCAAAAATTGTCCTTCCAAACTTATTAATCCGTTGAACAAACTTATTCATAAAGGATATAAATACAGCATTGTTGTTAAATCTTTACTTCTGGTTTTTGTTGGCAAAAATATTGATCATCTCCTAAATGCTTTACACCATAACTAAATTTAATCAATTTTTCATATTTGCAGTATTTTTCATTGCACAATAGCATGTTCTTCTTTCATAATTGATGATGTTGTTATACCAAATCTATTTAGAAGTATTTCAATTGAATTTTCATATGAAAGAAGGCTTGATATCATAGTCAACGGAAATTATGTCATTAGCTAGCTGTCAGTAACTGCGAAAATTTGTCCGGACAGTACCTGTGTGTATTGTCTTCATGTTTTATGTACTTCATTGTAAGGGTACTCGTCTTGATAAGTTGGACTTTTTTCTAGTTTGATTTTTACTGTGAGTCTTATTGTGTATTTATTTTTAGCCATTCACCACACATAGGGGGAGGGCTTGGATCCAAAAAAACGAGTTTAACCCCACTGCAATTTTTGCGCCTGTCCCAAGTCAGGAATATGTTGGTCATTGGCTTGCCCTTGTCCTCTTATAAAATTTTAGTTTCTTGATATTTGGGTTATTGGATGTGGTTTGTTTCAATTGATTTATTCACTTTTTTACCTTTTGGGGGCCATTTAGGGCTTACTATATGGTGTGAGGTTCTCACTGTGTTGAAGACCATATGGTGACCCCTAGATGTTTTGTTTTTGGTCGTTTTAACCTGGATATGGGATGTTGTCTCCTTGACATTTACCCCATTTCCTTTCTTTTTCACATCTGTATCATCTCTATTCCTTAGCTTTTACCTCTATTGTTAAGGTTTTACCTTTTACATATTTTATATAAAAACATTTAAATTCGCGATTCCACTGTATAGCTCATATTCCCATCGTTACATTAATGTCAGTAAGATTTTTACCTTAAACAATTTTAGACTTTCACAATATCATTATATTTAAAATATTGTTTCATTTCATTGCGTATTTCGAAAGTTTTTGGTGATTTACCTGTTAAATGTTGATTTGTCTTCATATTTTGTTAGTAAATTGTGTCTTTACTATCCTTGAAGGTGTTATTTCCAACTCAGAATTGTCATCTATTTATGTTCGATTTTACCATTCGACATTAATTTATCTCCCTTGTACTTTAGATATCTAAGTATGAAAAGTTTTCTCTATTGTCGTATGATAATATTATAACATTTCTTCTTGAAAAAAATGTATTTGACAACTTGCAATGCATTTGTAACAAAACTAGCAACTTGGCAATAATTTTGAAAAAAAATAGCAAATGAAAGTCTTCAGTTTTGGCACCGATATTGGAATTTATTTGGAAAGCTCATGCAAAAAAAAACATTTACGTATTCATAGCACTGCTTTCATAAATGTTTTGAACATGTGCTTAGCCCAAAAACACTTTTTTTTTTGAAAAATTACTACATACTTAAAAATACCTTTTTTGGTGATTATTCTAAAAACGATGCACATGAAGCCATTTTTGTTACCAAAAATCTCTTATCTAGTCATTGATTTTTACGAAGTAATCTTAATTTCAAAGCATTATAAAGTTTTCAATGACTTTTTATTAAATTTTGGATGATTTTAATTCATTTACTTTGACTTGTTCCAAATTTGAGTTCTACAAGGTGACGCTTTTGACCCCAAATTTCGTACATTTTGGACCAGTTTTCAATGTTTACGACACAAACCTCTATTAGCTAACATTTCAACCTTTCATATGAGCAAATAAAATTCCATGAAGCTTTTAGGTCATTTAAAATATATAAAATGACGTCTACGCCGCTTGCCTAAGAGAGGTAAGTCATTTTGTCCGACGCATGTACATATTGCAATTGATCTGTTACATAAATGTTGCATTAGAATCAAACATTTTCTGTTACTGACTGTACAAAAGATATCTCGAATGCTTTTTACTTTAAAAAAATATTATAAACTTTTCAATTGAAGACATAGACTTCTTATTTAAAATTGGATTTTTTTTTATTTATTTTTTCTTTGTTGTTTTACCAAGGAGATCACTTTTCAATGGTTATACCTGATACTAGTCAAGACTATATTTGAACCCAAAACATTGACAGATCCAAGGGGGTTCCGGTTGTTGGAACTTCCTTTTTTGGTTGGAAAATCATTATGTTTTTAATGAATATCCAGATGTTTTACTAAGAAATATCCCAAAATTTTTTGAAATTTCCTTTCACTCCCTGGATCAACGCCTGCCAAAATGTTTTGTTACATTAATTTTGGACATATTTCGCGTACGTTACGGACCTTTTTTCACATCACTTTCTCTTGCGTGTATATAAAAATCTGACATCAGATGAACATTGATAAATTTAAAGTGCTCTCCTAGAGTTTCAAGTCATAAAATCCACAAGAAAAATATTATCATAGTTTCTTTGCAAAATTCTGCAAACACCATACTTTGATTACGGTAACACTCGGTCATCAATTATATCCCAGTATTCTGAAAGTGATTATTATAAATTCTACGTAAAATACAAATATACCCAAGTTTCATTACAAACAGTAAATTTTGTTCTGCTGTACAAGTGTGTCAAGAGTAACGTCTCATCAGCAGCATTAAAATCTAAACACATGGAAAGCCATAATCCAAAGAAAAAGTCGAAAAGTTTTACTAATTAACCAAAAATATCGAAATTGGAGGTCAAATTCAGAACCAAAGACAATCATTGCGTTCAATACTCAGCATGAAGCCTCAGGTAGAAGTTTTATAAAAACAGTAAATTTCATCAAAAGGCAAGGTGAAATTTTCATGTCAGACAAGTCTGAATACCCTCGGGAACCTTTGGTCCATCAGAGTGGTATCTAGTGTTTTCAAAATGCAAAAATAGTCAAGTAGATAATAAGATCTTGCATAAGATCAGATTAGAGATCGGGATATCTTTCTCAAATGTTAGAAATTTCGGCTTTTCTCGAGTTGAGCACAGCGAAACGAGATAAAAAGACGTAGAAATTCTTACAAAAAGTAAGCTATTCTTATCTTTGATTTTGATCCAATGCAAGTTCTTATTTCTTCCGTAAAATAAGTCAAGAAATATCTGGAAACCTATACCGTACAAGTAATGTCGTCGCCATTTGAGTGTACCTTACATTGTGACGTCATGTAATTTATGACGTTTTGCAATGGTTACGATTGTTGTATTACAAAAATGAACACGTATGGTTGGTCATTTACCCATAGGAGACGAGGTCGCGTGCATCGATCTCACATGGGTCTTTCCACTGTAAACCACATTTACGGAAGAAAAAAGCTTCACAAATCAAGGTCTATTCAACATTAACGGCCAGGAAGTGTTCTGTTTCTTTGAAAATTGAAATGCAGTCAGTTTCAGAAACGTCAACAGTCTTTTTCTTTAATATCCCACATTTCAAAAAGCTAAAAACTTAATGTAAAATTCATGACCAATGGATTAATAAAATGACTACTTTCCCAGAAAACAATGCAAGACGTGAAAAAGTCTGATGTTATACCCAAAATATATGCTTGTGCAACGATGTGGCATGAAACACCAACAGAGATGACACAGCTTTTGACCTCAATATTTCGGTAAGTTGTTTTTTCTTTCAACTACGTTTTCCTTAGAATTACACAATTTCTGAGTACTCTATGATAAATTCGGTTTACAGTAGGGGTTCACACCACTAAAACTTTAGTTTTGTGGTGTTCTTGTCTGTTTTGCTATGAGTACAGGTCACGTTAAACAGCACGTTCCATAGAGTTTGTTGTGAGTACAATTATAAATAAGCTCCGAACCATGCCGAATGATTTAGAGTGGATGTTTGTGGTGCATTGAGTAAAACGTTCTGCTGTCTAGTCAGTAAAAAATGCAAACAATACCAAAGTTCCATGATAAATAATTAATTTTGTTATGCTGTACACGTGTTTCAAGGAATAACCATTCAACATCAGCATTATAATCAAATTATGTTTAAAGCGATGATCTAAAAGTAGTCATCACCAAAAGTAGTCAGTACTCATTTCCAAAAATATCAAGATAGGAGGCCTAATCCAGTATCAAGGACATCCACCGGGTGCCATACACAGAATGAAGCCTTCGTTTTTTAAGGGGTTTGATTTTTGATAAAAACGGTAAATATCTAAATGTTCCAGACCATACGCATATTTGGACCGTACGCGTACGGTCCGGACCATACGAGTACTTTTACGAAATACCCATACAGTCGGACCGTACGCGTATGGTCCGACCGTACGCGTACGGTCTGGCTGTTTCAAAGTCTGGTGTGTTCTCGGATAACATATCTATTAAATTAATATTAAATATAAATGTATAATAATATTTTTGAATGAATTGAGTTCTTATGCTTAGAAACAAGTAAGATTTTTCTAAAAATCGTTATTTTAAAGAAAATAAGAACAAAATAAGAATTTACCGTAATTATGTTTTGATGATGCCTTTATTAATTGAACGTTATCTGAGATAAAATAATATAAAAAAAACTAGTATTTTGTACAAAATAGATGGGATGTTAATTGAAATAAAATTTATTGTCTTCTTGTCTGAAAATCCTGAGAAAAAAATATTGAATACCACCTCTATGGAACAACATTTTTCACAATTACCCGCCAAATGGATGCAAACTCCAAAATCTCGTAAAGGGACACCTGAATAAATATTACAGCGGACTGATAACTCAGTGTTCCAAAAAGGAATACCCCCTGCAAAACTTCTAAATGTAAAAATGAAGTTTATGTATCACCTTTAAAAACTTTAAAGTAATTGGTGTGAAAATGTAAAAAAAATTCGTTTTTTTTCACTTCTTCTATAATTTCATTTCAGTTATCTTATTGATTTATTAATTTTATAAGGACCTAAAGATATAGTACGGTTTTCAGTGGTAGTTATTGTCATCAGTTTTAACTGAAACTTACTTCTTTGTTTGAATAACGAAGGTAGTGCCTGTCTTTTTTTGTACTCATATGGTCTAAATATACGCGTATGGTCCAGCTCGTGGCAGACCGAACACGTATACGCATACGGTCCGGACCGTACGCGTATGGTCCAAATGCGCGTATGGTCTGGAACATCTATAACACACAAGGAAAATTTTTCATGTCAGACAAGTCAGACTATTAGTCTGGTGAATGCCCTTGGGACCTCTTGTCCACCAGCAGTGCCATCGGCCAAATGGTTTCAAAATACCAAAAAAACAAAACAAAACAAAAATGCAAGATAAACAGTCAATTTCGCTATGTTGTACACGTGTTTCAAGGAGTAACCTCTCATGGGCAGCCTTAGAATCAAATAATGGAGAAAGCTATGATCCAAAAGTAGTCATCAGCAAAAATATCGAAATAGGAGGCAAAATCAACTACTAAGGACGTCCACCATACAAAGAAAGGAGCTTTGGTATTTTTAAGAGACAGAATTTTGATAATAATGACCGCAATTCATATACAAATTTTTAGTTTTCTTTCAAGGATAACGTTGTCTTGTACAGGTTTAGGGATTACATATACTTAAATTATGAATCGAGATGGATTGAAATATTATGTTTTGTTGCGACAAATCTATGGGGTCATTATTTATTACAATGACCTTTTGTTAAAAACATTTCAGCCTCACATATTTAATATCTATAAATTTAATTCAATATTTTGTAGATCTGTGGGGAAAATTGAAAACATACTTGTAATATTTTGTAGGTCTGTGGGGAAAATTGAAAACATACTTTTTGGTTTTATGCATTATAAACATTTTTTGAAATTATGGATTTCCTTTGTTTGGGTTCTAGTACTGCTGATGAGGAATAAATTTCCGAAATGGCCATACAGCTCATTAAAAGTGTTGCAGTTGGATTTAACATATGTGTTATGGTCTCATGTTCATTTACTCCATATCCTTTCGTAAAATATTTTATTTAGGTCAGAGTATTAGATTACGTTTACCTTTTTAATGTGGTTGCAATTGTCCATTTTCCGCTGTTGCTGCGCAGTCTTTCGCACTGTTTTCTGACTGAATTGTTTCTGAGTTTAAATTGACAACATGTCAGACTACAAACTAAGCTGTATGACAAAAAGCGATGACTCCACTTAACCAATAGTCAACTTTCCTTTCTCTGTAACAAAACAACAACAACGCTGGCATATGGATTTTAAAAGTACTTGTGGTCGATACAGAGACTTCCTTGATAGAGTCCGATTGCCCACAAATAGGCTATTCGAACTTGGCTTATAATTCAATAAAATTTGATAAATGGTGCCTCTGCGTTCGGGTGTCAACTTTTGTTTTCCACATGTCGTATTTTAATGAAACTTTGAATCTTGGCATAGACATGACTTATCATTACAGGTGGAACCCTATTGTTTAATAGTTTTGTGCGACAAAGGTCAAGGTCACAACTACTGAAAATAGAACAACAATTTGACATTTTATCAGTTTCCGCACAATGTCTCCATTAAAACTTCACTTCTATCATTCACCAACAAAAAACCGAAAATTTTACGGAAAAGGGCAATAATTCCAAGACGGGTCATCGGATATTCTTCAAAATTGCAGGGGGGATAGATCTCATCATACTGATAATTTTTACTCTGTCAGGTTTTTGACATCTGTAACGATTCTCGAGTAATTTGCAAAAAACGGCAATTTACCAATATGTTCTATTTTTAGTAACTGCAGCCATGTTGTTTGGTCTACGGACATAAAAATCACAAACTTGAAAGAGCATTTAAATTTAAACGCATCTTGTTACAGACATGATAAATGATTAGACGAGGAACAATATTGATTTGTTGTTTTATATGATAAAGGTCGAGGTAACAAATTCTAGAAATAAAATAAACGTTTGGTATCTTTGTTCTTTTCCGCACGATGTGTCAGAACCAACATGTCACGTCTGAATGAATCTTAAAACAGACATGACTGATGATGAGATGAGGAAACTTATTAATTTTAAGGTTTACCGGACAGATCAAGGTGATAATTCTAGAAATAGAAAAAATGACATTTTTAGCTCACCTGGTCTAAAAGGCCATATAGGTATTGCCATTATTTGGCGTCCGTCGTCGTCCGTCCGTCCGTCTAAAATTTAAAAAAAATCTTCTCCTCTGAAACCACTGGGCCAATTTCAACCAAACTTGGCCTGAATCATTACCATGGTATCTAGATTCAAACTTATGTTCGATTAGTCCGAGGACCAAACAACATGGTTGCCTTTACTAAAAATAGCGCAGAGGGGTAAATTGCGATTTTTGGCAAATAACTCAAAAACCATTACTGATATAAAAAAATCTGACTGTTATAAAATAATCAGAATGACAAGATCTACCTGCCCTCCAATTTTGAAGAAAATCTGATAACCCGTTTTAGAATAATTGCCCTTTTTCTGCGTATTTTCAAAATTTTGATATTTTTTATTTTATATAAAAAACCTAAAACAGATAGAGGTCAACTTTAACTTGCAAAAATGTTGAACATATCATGATCTACCCACCTAGAAATTTTGAAGAAAATCTGAATACGTATAGAGAAGTAATCGTCCTTTATTGGTCATTTTTAGCTCACCTGGCCTATATGGCCATGTGAGCTATTGCCATCACTTGGCGTCCGTCGGCGTCCGTCGTCCATCCGTCCGTCCATCGTAAACTTTTTCAAAAATCTTCTCCTCTGAAACCACTGGGCCAATTTTAACCAAACTTGGTCTGAATCATTACCAGGGTATCCAGATTCAAAATTGTGTTCGATTAGTCCGAGGACCAAACAACATGGCTGTCGTTGCTAAAAATAGCACGTAGGGACAAATTGCTGTTTTTGGCAAATAACTCGAAAACCGTTACAGGTATACATATCTGACAGGATAAAAGTCATCAGCATGGCAAGATCTACCCGCCCTGCAATTTTGAAGAAAATCTGATTGCCAGTTTTGGAGTTATTGCCTTTCTTCCGGAACTTTTTCAAAATTTTAATATGTTTTTTTTTATCAAAGAAACTATAGCAGATAGAGGTCAACTTTAAATTGCAAAAATGTTCAGCATATCAAGATCTACCCAACCTGAAATTTTGGAGAAAATCCATACCCTTGTAGGAGTTACTGCCCTTTTTTCACAGAATTTTCAAAATTTTCATATTTTTCGTCTTTTATTTCCAAAACTATAGAAGATGAAGGTTAAGTGTAAATTGATAAAATGTTTGCCATGCTGTGCTGACTTCAAAAGTGGTGTTGAAAATCGTTTTTCGACCGCCATTTTCAAAATGGACGCCAAAAAAGGCGGGAAAATTCAACATTATTCAATTTCAATAAAATTTGGTTTCCAAATAGATATTGATGTTGCGACTTCAAAACCAGTGTTGAAAATTGTTTTTTGACCACCATTTTCAAAATGGCCGCCAAGAAAGGCGGGAAAAATCAACGTTGTCTGATTTCAATGACATTTGGTTTCCAAAAGGTGTTGATGTCACAACTTCAAAACCGACGTTAAAAATTGTTTGTCGAATGCCATTTTAAAAATGGCCCCCCAAAAAGGAGGGAAAATTCAACATTTTCCGATTTCAATGACATTTGGTTTCCAAATAGATATTGATGTTGTGACTCCAAAACTGATGTTGAAAACTGTCATTGCCCGCCATTTACAAAATGATGTTTTGACTTCAAAACTGGTGTTGAAAGTGGTCCTTAGCAAGAATGTTTTTTTGTCAAAAAAGCCAAACAAAGAAATATAGTAAAACATGATCAGACTTTTAAATACAGTTCAAGATATTGGTAGTGTTCCAGCTACCAAAGTTTGAAAGACTGAAGTTCAACTGTATAACTTACAATGTAGGCTTGATTGTCGTATTGTTCTTCATAGTTTTCTTCACAATACAAGAAATATGTTTAAACTAGATTATAAAAGGGAACCCCTGCCAAAATTTTTTTATGGAAATGGGGACTTGGAATGTTTTGATTTCAGCAATATGCATTATCTGAATTATAGGGGGAACCCCTGCCCAAATTTTTTTCTTGAATGATGGTCTAAAATGGGTTGTAATGGATAGTGGGGCTTTAAATTACCATGGAAACTGCTGAATCTACTTGCCCAATTGGAACCATACTTGGTGACAACTGTCCATAGTCGGTACCTATCGAAAAATGTGTCTGGTAAATCTGCATGTATTCCAAGATGGCCGCCAGCGGGGGACATAGTTTAACATTGGACCCTATGGGAAAAATACATTCAAAGACATTCTTCTCTGAAACTACTTGGTCAGTTGGAATCAAACTTGGTCACAATGGTCTTCTTAAAAAATTGTGTCTGACAAGTCTGCACCTCATTCAAGATGGCCGCCAGCGGGGACCATTGTTTAACATTGGCACCTATGGGGAAAACACGTTCAAAGATTTTCTCCTTTGAAACTTCTAGAAAATGAGTAATTTAGGCTGCAGTTTATGCCAGTCATGGAACAGGTGAGCTATACAGGCTCTTGAGAGCCTCTAGTTTTATAACTTTATATATTTTGCCTTGTATTTCAATAAAGATTTGAGATAGGGGTTAAAATTTAAAGCAAAAATATTCAGAATGTCAAGAACTACATTTTATCTTCATGATGGAAGTTGTGGACCTCATCCAAGATGGCCGCTAGCGGGGGACTTAGTTTAATATTGGACCCTATGGGAAAACACATTCAAAGATCTTCTCCTCTGAGACTACTTGGCTAATTGGAACCATACTTAGTCACAACTGTTCATAGTTGGTCAACTTTGAAAAATGTGTTCGGCAAGTTCCCACCAGATTCAAGATGGCCGCCAGCGGACAAGATAGTTTAACATTGGACCCTATGGGAAAACACATTCAAAGATCTTCTCCTCTGAGACTACTTAGTCAATTGGAACCATACTTGGTTACAACTGTCCTTAGTTGGTCCTCTTTGAAAAATTTGTCCAGCAAGTTCTCATCAGATCCAAGATGGCTGCCAGTTGGGAACTTAGTCTAACATTGGACCCTATGGGAAAACACATTCAAAGGTCATCTCCTCTGACACAGTGGCCCAGATTACATCTAGGTTTATTATTACACTAGAAAATTATAATTTTATCATTGATGTTATTGTCTATGCTACCTTTAGACCAGGTGAGCTACAGGCCCTTGAGAGCTTCTAGTTTCCGTTTCTGCATGATATCTTCGGAACCACTTGTCACTACCAAATAAATCATGACATAGCCATGACTAATGATGGCAGGAGGAATCCTATTAATTTTGAGGTTTCCATAATAAATGTAAATTCACAACATCTAAACAGAGAACAAAATTCGATGTTGTTTCCGTTTCCACACACTATCTCTAGAACCATAGTAGAAACTCAGTACAGACATGACTTATAATGAGGAGAGAACATTATTTCAGAATATATACTTCACTGAAACATCTTAATTAATATTTTGCTACATTTATAAGAAATTCGCAATTATATAAGAAATCGTGTTCTCTCAACTAAGATTAATTGAACAATCCTTTTCTTAAAGACGCATTTTCTACTTTTTCCATCCCAAAAATTAAACATCTGAGAGAACTACTGCATTGATTGAAATAAAGAATTCTAACGCTTATGCATATTAGAAGATGTTTTCATGAAAATAACAAATATTGGCAACTCGGCTATTATTCAATACTTCGTAAAATTCGCAATATTCTTTAAATGGGGAGGCCAACACAATTATCGAACAGAGTTGTCAAGAGCCCAAATCCATTAGACAAAAAGACAATTCAGGTGGAAACCAGCCTGAAAAATGTCGATTGCAATGGCGCTGACCTGATACAGGCATTTAAAAAAAATTGTGGGTTAAACAGGTTTTATGGTGCGCCACACCTCTTCCATTGAGGTAGTGTCCGGTAGAAACTCAAAAGTTATTGCTATTGAAAAGTCGTAGTCAGTTAAAAGAAATGATCACCCCAGTATCAAGTAGAAAAGAATCTTGAATCATAGTTCGGACAGAAACTTCAAATTTTTCTACATGGGGCTGATATCTATTAGAATTTTTTTTTATATTATCATACGAGACGGAATTATTTAAAGGCTTGAGACATCAACTGACTGCACTCATATCAGCTAGCACTGAAATCTACTCAAACCAGTGCTAGGGCCCGTCTTGAACTCTCTATGAGGTATGAGCGAAGCTCGTTGTTGAAGGCCTCATTGTAACTTCAAGATTAAGAACAACAATAAAGCGTTGTTCCATTGCTTAGTTTTACCGTGTATTTACCGAGACTTTGTCTCATGTGCGTTTACTCCATATCCTTTACATGTTAATCTAAATTGCAGAAACAGCAATCAACAGAGCACTTTTACTCCAACTTTGTCGTTAAATACCATTTTCCAAGCAATACCACGAATTAAAACAAGAATGCATACTCATGGAAACCAGTAAATTTTAATACATATAATTTTGTTTTCTTTAACTTGTACAGTATGGACTTAGACCAGACTGCCTGTAATATTGATTTGGATCAAATAATGACTGAGATACAAAGTGAAAACAATGAATCTCATAACAGGGTTGATCTCGGCATATCCACAGGGACAATAGACTCAACATTACCACAAGACATCACAACACAAACAAGGCTACAACAAAATGAAAATCTGAAATACGATTTTGAAGGTAAAGTTTAACAAACTGTTCACTCAAGGCATTGATTTATATAATAATTCTTGATTCTTGGTTGAGTTCGCTTCCGGTGGCAATTTCTGAAGTCAATTATTTTTCGATGGACGAAGTTGACCGAACTACATCTAAGTTCGCCTTATGAATTCAAATGCTAAGACAATCGAATAAAACAAAATCGCGTGATTGGTAAAATAAAAATTAGAACCTAATGACTTACCACCAAATTAAAAGAATTATGAGGATTAAACACTTTTTGAAAGTAATTTCTTCGGACTTTTATTTGTTTGTGAGTGACTTGGTCCCGTTTATACTCCAATAAATTCCTTTTAAACGATGTTTAATCCTATATTAAAACGTTGGTATCGCTGTGAAGGGATTCATAACGTCTTCATTTAAAAATTCAACGTACAACACAAGTGTGTTCAGAATGTGTCAATATTATCATCGTGACAGAAATATTCTCACATGCTGTCACACGTCGGAGCTATGCATTATACGCTTTATATGGAATGGTTTGCTAATTATTTTCTCGAATCATTTTATACATTTTTGTTAATAATAAATGCAGTTTTTGTAATTTAGATATAATGCCCGCTTATAACTATTTTTTTAGTCGACGCTCTCTTTTCTGGGTTTCTTATGATTTTGTGTGCCTAATGGACAGAATTTGATGTCATTTTTTTAGTATTGGCATTCGCATTTCGTTCTGATTGCACAGTGAAAATGTCCTGGTCTTTTTTGTCGCTATAGTATTCTCCTTCGAAAAATCTGCATGTTGATGAACGAAACAAAGATCTAAAATATTTATCGATAGTATTAAAATTCAATATACTGGAAATGGTTTGTTAGTGTTCAACTTAAAAAAAAAACACAATCTAACACATACTCAAAGATGTTCAGCAAACACAAATTAAACACGTTAAAGATGTTTTGAGCAAAGCATCCATCCTCTCCCATACCCTCAAACATTCAAGCCCGGTGTTTCTGACGTATTTGGGGCATGGCGCCCTGAGTCCGTCTTCATCAGCGGTACGACTCATTAAGTTAGTTTGGTTTTTTTTTGTAATGAGTTCAAAGTTTTTGTTGGACCATACACTGGTTTAGTTAGTATTTGGTTTAATAGTTGCAGTTTTGTAATAATATTTTAATAATAAATACGAGCGAGCTATATTTTTGCTTTCGTAACTATTTCTTGCAAGTTTTTATTTCGTTTGTAGGCTATCATAGGTCTTTTTGTAAATAGTTGTCTGCATTCTTCGTCAGCCAATATTAGACGCCAATGTTTAAGAATTTTTATAACGTCAGTTATGATTACTACATATAACCCATCAATAAAACAATTCTTAAACACCGGGCTTGAATGTTTGAGGGTATGGGTGAGGATGGATGCTTTGCTCAAAACTATGTCCCGTTACACTTTTTGTATTATAAACGTACCAATAAAACCTCTACTATAACTACATGGCCATCTTCTTTAACAATTAACAAATGATGCAAAACGTAATTTGGAATGATTGGTCACTCAGTGTTTTTTGCTCAGCTGCCGGCTAGCTCAATTACGCTAGTCTGTCAGTAAAACACTGTCACAGTACGGAAGAAAAATCATACTAACAACTCTCCCAAAGGGCTCTGTAAAGATCGTCTTACATTTCAATGGAAGTTGGTAGTATCATAAAGAGACCAGTATACATGTTAATTCAGGACATCGACACCAGAATATTTTACCTGTATGCTTACTTATGTAGTGTTGGCATGTAGGTTACCGCCCAGTTTTTTTT
>MJUU01030369.1:6616-17514 GCA_002080025.1 Modiolus philippinarum
TTATAAAACCTTTAAATACGGTATTGTCGTCAAGTCATTACGTATGGCCTTCTTTGGTATTAACATTGATTTTTTGATAGGGTCTTTGCATTTTAACTAAACACATTCTAAATTTCTAAAATCAGTATTGCATGGACACGGATTATGTATTCCGGTATATACATGAAATCATTATGCTAAACTCCTCACAGGAAGGGATCTTGATGGAAGCTGTATACTGAGGGTACATAACTTAATTTGTCAGTTGGTAATGGGTCTGGAGCTGGCATGTCAGTTAACTGCTAGTAGTCTCTTGTGATTTCATGTTTATGTCCGTATATTTAGTTCTTTCAGTTTCATTTTTCACAGTTGACTCAGTCCTGTTGCCAACTGAATTTTACTGTTGTTACGATCGTTTCTTTATCTATCACATTGGCTATAGGGGGAAGGTTTGGGCCCAATAAAACTAGTTTAACCCCGCCGCAGCAGGTTTGCGCCTGTCCTAAGTCAGGAAATTTATTAAGCCTTTGTGTGTCTTGTCTGTTTTCTAGTTAGTTCACTTTATGTCTATCGGAGTCTAGGAAGATGCTTATTTCGCTGAACTTGATTACTCTTTTATTTAGGGGCCAACTCCGACCTACCGTTGGGTGTGGGGTTTCCTCACCGTTCATTGAAGATCTTATGGTGGCTTTGAGTTGTTATTGCTCCCCTTAGGGTCGTTGTCTCTTTGACACATTCCCCGTTTCCCTTCTTTTTCTTATTTACTGTTACTGATGTTCGCTGGCCATATTTCTGTCAGATTTTCGGGCGCCTCAAGTTTTATCCAGTTCTACAATCATTCTGATTTTCCTCAGGGATCCTCTATTGAAGCGTTCTGTAAAACATCAATAAAACTTGTTAATTTTATTACATTCAATAATGGTACAACCTAGTTTGAATCTATTAATAGTCCAGCGGAGTTCATAATTTAAGTACTTGTATATCTCAAAAATTAGTTCAGCAATCCACGACTTTTCATCAAATAAACTCTTTTTCAACTTTCGTAAAAAAAAAAGTTCACATTTACTTGAAATCCTATTTAATTTTCAAATTGAGCAGCGAACTTCATCAACAACACTGAAAGATGTCATAGATCTCGGAATAAGTGACAATGTTCATGATATAAAGTCCAAACTCGATAAATTCAAAAGCTAGTATCTAAATCTTACTATGTCGAAAAGCTCTGCTAGATATATTTCAGTTATGGTGTACTTGTTCGTGAGAGAATTTCTCATATGGATATACTATCATACTTTCAAATTTTGGCATTTATTTTTGTAATTTCAAAGTGTAATTCTGACCACCTGTTAAAAAAATGCCCATATCTCACTATCTTATAATGCCAAGTTTTCTTACAATCGACTTGATGAGTGCCCTGTGTTTGTTTATATGTTGTAATCGTCCACTAGCTTAAGACACTTGTGCTTTTATCGGGAAACGGATGACAGTGATTGTAAGAGCACTTTGCCAGTTTATTTAATGTTTGTTGACAACTTCGCATCCATGACCAGGAAAGATATGGATGTAGCGTTGTTCGACAATTAGCAAAGAATTCCACTCAAACCGGTACTAGAGGCCGTCTTGAACTTTCCATGAGGTATGAGCAAAGCTCATTGTTGAAGGCCTCATGGTGACTTCAAGATGAAGAACAACAATAAAAGCGTTGTTCCTTTGCTTGTTTTTACCATGTATTTGTAGAGACTTTGTCTCATGAAATAAAATGGGCAACAGGAAACACCTACAGTGGCTGAAAATTATAATTACATGCCACAATCTGCTAGGGAACTACACTGGAAAAACACAAATTAGACAAAAGACAAACGTATAAAACGATAGGAACTCGGGACAGCCGGACTTGGTACTGGCACTAGTAAAAGCCAGCGTAAGGGTTAAACCGGTTTATGGGTACCCAAACCTCCCCTTTATCCGTCCCGTTTCCCTATAGTTAAGTAAACATACGAATAAAACCCAATACAGGTAGACTACTAACTCCATGACCAAAATCTTGAAGGGAGAGAATATGACAATACGTAATTTTGAAAGATGGGTCAAGGGGTGCTCGCCGCTAAACTGCCGGCTAGCTAAAGGAGCCTAGTCTGCTGGTAAAACACTGCCGCACTACGGAAGAAAATCAAACTCAAAACTTCCCGCAAGATTTGGTCAAGAATCATCACATCTTTCAGTAGACATCGACAGAATCAGTGAGAGGCCAGTATGTATTTAAAATTTTCAGATCACTAGATCTCAAAGCTAATTTAACGGGTGCAAGGAGAGTATTCTGTCAATATCACCTATTACGTAAAGAATGTAAGTTACGTCCCAGCTTTTCTGGATTTTTAATAAGTTTTTGGCATTACCGTAAAAAACGAGGATTAGAAATGCCCTTAGTAATAACATTTACTCCATATCCTTGCATTCATCATTTCACTAATTATAACGGACATCTTTAGCTAGATTTCCATCTTCCCGGCTTTGACATAAATGTTCATATCTTGACTTTACCATGGATTGACTCGGTGACCGAGTAACGGGCGATTTATACAGAACACCAAATATAATAACTTTTGTTTTCAGAGTTCACGCGGTTAATGATTTGGTGTTTTGGTGTTGTATACGTGGTGTCTCACATTCACAGTTAAGATTGACTGCTTTAAAATCGTCCTTCCTGTTTATTATCCTGTTCTATTTAATTTTTTACACTGCATTATGCTTTCAATAAATACCTTTCTGTGCCAGTATATAGATTCTACGCCACCTAATTCCTTTCATTGCATTTCCGTGGCAACACGAGTTAACTTGAGTCTAGTACTCAACTCTGAATATGATGGAGATCTCGGAGTAGCATTGGCCCTAGGCGCATGAGCAAGCTCTTCTTCTCGTCAACTTTGCATCAAGTATAAGATGAATAGTTCCACTTGTCTGGTTCATGATGACCATGGTATGTCAAATGGTCATCAAATGATTGTTCTTTAGTCACATCACGAATGTACTTTTACATGGAGTTACGTCTAGTGTTATAACAAAGTTACAGCGAATTCAAAATACAGCGGCTAGACTTATTTCTAAGAAAAGGAAACACGAACATATTACTCCTGTATTGATGTCTTTACATTGGCTCCCGATTCAATACCGCTGTCAGTATAAAATACTGTTATACGTGTTCAAAGCTCTGCAAGGTAAAGCCCCTGTAATGACCAGAAAATTTTGCACACATACTGGCCTCTCATTGATACTGCCGATGTCTACTGAAATCTATGATGATTCTTGAGCAAGCCCTTAGGGAAGTTTTGAATTTGATTTTTCTTCCGTAGTGCGACAGTATTCTACCAGCAGACTATTTATCTTGGGTACCCATAAACCGGTTTAACCCTACCGCTGGCTTTTGCTAGTACCGGTACCAAGTCAAGCTGTCCCGAGTTCCTATCGTTGTCTACGTTTAGCTTTTGTCTTATTCGTGTTCTTCATGTGTAGTTCCATAGCAGATTGTGGCATGTAATTATAATGTTCAGCCATTGTAGGTGTTTCCTGTTATCCATTTTTACATTTACAAGACCTTGTTTCCATCTACAGGCCTACAAGAACTTTACGATCAGAGGGCATTAATATACCTCAGGTACCGAACGATACACGAACAAAAACGGATGGTGAAAGACGCTTTGATCAATCGACAGCCACTCTCTGGAACAGCTACCTCCAAATGTCAGAAATGCTAGTTCAGTAAACATCTTTAAAAAAGACTTAAAAACATACCTTTTTAGGCTAGCTTTTTATTAATTTTTAACAATATGTGATTGGTTTATCTAGGAACTGTATAGATAGGAACTATATAGACTTTTATCTATTGATTTATTTGTTTACTCTTAATGTTTTATTTATGTATATTTTCCTTTTGCGACATTTTAAGGTCATTTTTGGCATTTTAGATAGTATTCATTTTGTAATACAGAAATTTTCATTTAATTGTGCTCAATTTTTAAAATACTGATTTTTTATTTGATATATATTTTTTATCTATCTTTTCGCTTCAAAGTTACAATTGCCTAGGATCTAAGCTAACTTTTTTATAATACTCATTTGGCCGATGCCTCTGCTGGTGGACTGTTAGTCCCCGAGGGTATTCACCAACCCAGTAGTCAGTACTTCGGTGCTGACCCAAAAACCGATTTTATTGTAACTTGTAATATCTAAATTTTACGAAATTTGTTTAAAACTAAGGAGTATCTCCCTCATGCATAGCTCTGTCCTTAGCTGAGTTTTGGATTTTCTATTTAGACCCCTTTTGATTATTTGTTCTCTATCAGCTTTTACAAGTTTTTCGGTTTAATGGACTTCCAAATCTTTTGGTTCGATCTGCACTGATGAGACATAAGTTGTCGAAATGCGTATATGCAGAAAATAAATTAACAGGAACTTCGGTACTTTGTTATTTTTGAAATTTTTAATTCTCTTTTAAATTTCAAATTACCAGTTTTTTTATTATATTTCTTTATAGAATTTTATATATATTTATTTAATTCTTATCCTTTAAAGTGTACTTATTGTATTTTAATATATATTAATTTGAATTTTCGTCTATTAAACGTACTTATTCTATTTTTCAATGTATCACTTTAAAGTAATTATGGTTATATAAATTTAGTTTCCATAACGAGAACTAGTTGATTATGAAATTTCTCACATTAAGTTAAATAAATTTTGCAAATGCTTGAAAGCGAGGCTTCCCGAGCTTTTAAACATTTCAAAATTTATTTAACGAGATGTGAGAAATTTTATAATTAACGTGTTTAAGTTGTGGTAATTGTTTCTCTAATGACTGAATGAAAAACGCCGAGGATTGTATTCCGAATTAATTTGGCGGGAAATTTCACGAAACTTGTTCTCCTCTCAAGAGAGGAGAACAAATGTTTCCACACCGTTCAGGAAATGTGAAAACTGGATAGAAATTAGAGAATGCGCTATACAAATGTTGTAATAATAATAATAATAAATGGTAAAAAAAATATGACAGATGGAGTTCGTCAGCAGTGGTATTGAAATCGTTCAAATGAAATAAGACCCTGAAAGAAAACACAAACAAAGAGGTGCCAGGTTGAAAGTAAGGCTAATCACCTCGCCTCGGAAAAAAAATATGATTATGGAAACCAATTACAAGTCAAGATCACCAAGAATGGGGTGTAAGAAGCCCCAACACTACCAACCAACAATGTTGGTATGATGCATATGGATGAAAGCCAAATTAAAGTTCATAACTGGTCAATTACCAAGATAATAAGAAGAGTATGCATATGGGACGTCCTTTCCATTTATGCTGTACAAGCAGAACTGCAAAAGTCATGATAGAAAGAAAGCACCTGGATGTACAAGGAATAAGATAGAGTTCGTCAGCAGTGGTATTGAAATCGTTCAAATGGAATAAGACCCTGAAAGAAAACACAAACATGGAGGTGCCAGGTTGAGAGTAAGGCTAATCACCTCACCTCGGAAAAAAATCTGATTATGGAAACCAATTACAAGTCAAGATCACTAAGAGGAGGGGGGTGAGAAGCCCCAACACTTTCAACAAACAATGTTGGCATGATGCATATGGATGAAAGCCAAATTAAAGTTCATAAGTTGGTCGACTATCTGGCCAAATACCAAGATTATAAGGAGAGTATGCATATGGAACGTCCTTTCCATTTATGCGGTACAAGCAGAACTGCTAAAGTCATGATAGAAATAAGAAAGAAACCACCTGGATGTACAAGGAATAAGATGGAGTTCGTCAGCAGTGGTATTGAAATCGTTCAAATGGAATAAGACCCTGAAAGAATACACAAACATGGAGGTGCCAGGTTGAGAGTAAGGCTAATCACCTCACCTCGGAAAAAAAAATCTGATTATGGAAACCAATTACAAGTCAAGATCACTAACAAGGGGGGGGGGGGAGTGAGAAGCCCCAACACTTTCAACAAACAATATTGGCATGATGCATATGGATGAAAGCCAAATTAAAGTTCATAAGTTGGTCGACTATCTGGCCAAATACCAAGATTATAAGAAGAGTATGCATATGGAACGTCCTTTCCATTTATGCTACAAGCAAAACTGCAAAAGTCATGGTAGAAATAAGAAAGAAACCACCTGGATGTACAAGGAATAAGGGAACGTAGATGGGTAGGGTCTGGCGAAATCAAAGAAAATAGTAGTCAAAACCATTGTATACTGTGGAAAGAAAAAAAACACCCCATTAATGGAGTTGCCATTGAAATGAAAAAGCAAACGTCCAAGTCATTTTGCCAATGGGCACCTATAAGTGATAGAATAATGACATCGCAATTCTGGTCAAAGTGTATTAAAAAAATAACTATAAAAAGTTGTTAACAAAAGACTAAATGGTGAATGAAAGGACATGGAGTAAATGCACATGAGACAAAGTCTCTACAAATACACGGTAAAAACAAGCAAAGCAACAACGCTTTTATTGTTGTTCTTCATCTTGAGGAACAACTAAAGAACGACATCCTGTTGGTAATTGTAGACATCCCAAACAATTTAGAGGTAGAAAAATAAATTCGTGGAAAATACGGTATCCAAAGTAAAAGGAACGATAACGTGGAAAAGTTTGTGTCATTTTGAGGATTTAACTTCTTGTTAATAACAATCACGATGTACCAGTACAAAACATTTATTTTTACACAAGGACATCATAAAAAATTAAGCACAAAAACAGATAGATCGCTAAAGCAATCAATGGAAGGATTAAACAATCCACAAATTTAAGTAATAAAGGGTGCAAATGTTGGAAGTAATCACACCCTATTCGAACATAAAATGCACAAGGTGAAAGCTAAACCTCTAACATCAAAGAGATACAAAACATGCAAGCTAAAAAACACAAATAAACGAAAGATAATCTGTTGAACTAAGAAGGGAAAAGAAATGGATTGATGCTCTAACTGTACTCGAAAATAAAAAAATATAAAAAGCCAGCAGAGAAGAATTTAATTACATCTATAATGAAACAGCATGAACGTCATTGGTACTAGAAAGAAATTAATCCAAGTCGATACGCCCAAGTAGCCAAAATTCATTACTGAGAGGAAAAACAGCAAACACAAAATACTAGGGGATCGCCAACATTAAACAAAAATCATCTATCTTCAAAAAACTTTTAACAGAATAGATAACATTACATCTTTGTAAAGCTACCTTAAAAGCTTAATTGTTGTTTCCTCTCCCAGATTTGACCTTACTTTACCGGTGAACCTCATCTCACCCATGGTTTTTTATTGGGTCCATGCTGTTCATCTCTGTGTGTGTGTGTGTGTGTGTGTGTGTGTGTGTGTGTGTGTGTGTTCATTTTCTTCTGTGCCGTACTCATGTTGTCAGTTTCTTTGTTGTTCCCGATGTTGCCATTGTCCTTTGATTATTCGTTTTGAAGTGACGGTTCGGTTCTCACTTACTCTATTAATTTAAGGTAGTTCGATCCTAATAAAAATATCAGACAGAATTTTTTTATTTTAAGATATTTTGTAGGTCTTAACCTATATGTTCCAAAAATAAAATAAAAATGATATGTCACCGATCATCTTTTCCTGTTATCTGGCTTTGAAAATCAGGCCAAATTCAGTATTTTTCAGCAATATTTACAAAGAATATATAGGGAACTTTGAGAACATGCTTATTGTTTATCTTTCATATAAAATAAATATCAGACAGATTTTTTAAATTTTTTGATATTTCAGAGATATATACTTAAGCTATCTGTTACGCTGAAAAAATCTACATGTCACCGTTCGATTAAGAAAGTTATTTGATATAGTTTACGAAATAGACAATATTTACGGGTAAAGGGAGCTAATTGGCGGGAATGTGTATGTCAATCTATTATGACGTCACAAGGAATAGGCCAATACAGGATTATTCCGGCTTGAAAATCAAGTCAATTCCGCATCCGATTCGTGTTACACAAATGCGCCAATCGAATGCGCCGTGTATTAGTGTCGATCTACCTTAAGTATGGAATGGGGAGAAATGTCAACTGACTGCGAGAGAACAGGGACCTCAAATACTATGAGACTGGTTAGCCACTCCTACTAATAATATCCAAGATTCAAGGAGTAACATCACAGGTAAAGAAGTTGGGAAATGCTCTTAACTGGTACGATTCGCACGCGTTTGTTCTACTCTTGACGACTTCAATGAAGGTAACCTTACTTTCAATTCAAAACTTTTGCAGCAGGGTTACAGATTTCATAAATTGTTGAATACATTTAAAAAGTTTTATCGAAGATATGAACATTTGATATCTAAATATAATGTCACTCGCAAACAGCTTATTACTATGGGCATTTCTCATCCTCGATTTTACGGAAATGTTGTTAAAAAATGTCAATAACTGATTAAAAATCCAGAAAAACTGGGACGTAACTTACATTCTTTACGCAATAGGGGGTATCGACAGGATATTCTGCACTTGTCCGTTTAATTAGCTTTGGGATCCAGTGACCTGAGGATTTTACAAACATACTGGCCTCTCACTGATACTGCCGATGTCTACTGAAATACATGATGATTCTTTACCAAACCCACTAGGCTTCTTGAGCTAGCCAGCAGTTTAGCGGCGAGCACTCCTTGGCCCATCTTTCAAAATTACGTTTAGTTCCCTAATTTTTTTTTCTAGATTGTTGTCATGGAGTTAGTAGTCTACTTGTATGGGTTTTATTCGTATGTTTATTATACTGTAGGGAAACGGGACAGAGAAATGGGGGGTTGTGGGTGGTACCCATAAACCGGTTTAACCCCACCGCTGGCTTTTGCTAATGCCGGTACCAAGTACGGCTGTCCCGAGTTCCTATCTTTGTTTACGTTTGTCTTTTGTATTTTTATCGTGGGTTTTTTCTTGTGTATTTCCTATTTATTTTGTGGCATGTGGCTATGTTTTTTGGCCATTGTAGGTGTTTCCTGTTATCTTTTTTATTCTATTGTATGTCACACTTGTCGACATCCCTTTAAAAATAACAATACTAAAAAAGTGCATATATGAAGACATTGTTGTCACAGCAGTTGGAGTATCTAACTGTTTCAACATCAAGTAAGGTGTTTATATCTGGATTTCTTTTTCTCTCGTCATTGATTGGATTATGAGAAAATCTTTGGAATCTTTACAAGCAAGTAAGACTATCCGGCGCAGGACTATGCTTATGACATTATTCTACTATGCTACACCAAAAACCAATAACAAAATATTTATCAACTACATTGGCTTGAAGATCAATGCTGCATAAAATCAGAGTTATGAGACTACATTCTAACATCATCCAACCTTTAATTAGCCATTTCAAACACAAATCGAGGACGAAAATTTATTCACATATCTTGAGGCTTTGATGAACACAATCGTAGGAAATAACAATAAGTCTCCACAAACTTCGTTCGGGAGACTTGATAAAGACATTAAAAGAAGAACATGCCTGTCAAGATCATCTATCAACAAATTAGCGCAAATTTGGAACAACAATCAGATCTTAAAAGAACCAAATATTTGCCTTTTCAACTCAAATTTACTATGACACCCGTCCTTGTCTGTGGTAGTGAATACAGACAGTAAAAAGAAAACAAGATGAGAACTTAGTTGACAGAAGATGCAAACACCAGATAATTCATGCACAGAAGATGCAAACACCATATATTTATTTTAAGCTCATCTGGCCAAAGGCCATGTGAGCTTTTGCCATCACTCGGCGTCCGTCGTCCGTCCGTCCGTTAACTTTTATTCAAAGATCTTCTCCTCTGAAACTACTGGGCCAATACTAACCAAACTTGGCCTGAATCATCACCAGGGTAGGCTCTTTTACGTTTGTGATTTTAATGTCCATAGACCAATCAACATGGCCGCTGTTACTAAAAATAGAACATAGGGGTAAATTGCAGTTTTTTGCAAATTACTCGAAAACCATTACATATCAAAATTCTGACACGAGTAAAAATGATCAGCATGATGAGATCTACCTGTCCTGCAATTTTGGAGAATATCCGTTTACCTGTCTTGGAGTTATTGCCCCTTTTCCGTAAAATTTTCAGTTTTTCGTTACTTCTGGTTTTATATATTGAAATTGATAGAAGAAAGAAGTGAAGTTTGTATAACAAAAATGGTCAGCATAGTAAGATCTACTTGTCCTGTAATTTTGAAGAAAATCTGACAACCCACATAGGAGTTATTGCCGCTTTTTCTTTGAATTTTCACAATTTTTGAATGTTTTTACTTTTATTTCAAAAACTGTTTGAGATAAAGGTTAAATGTGAATTGCAAAAGTGTTGAGGTTTTCCAGAACTACAATTTCTACAGATGTACAGCAGGTTCGCATCTCATCCAAGATGGCCACCAGCGGGAAGATAGTTTAACATAGGACTGCAATTTACCCCTATGGGAAATGCATTCAAAGATTTTCTCCTCTTAAACCACTGAGCCAATGGGGACCAAATTTTGTCACAATAGTCCTTGGGTGTTCCCCTTTAAAGATTTTTGCAATTGTACCTCATCAAAGATGGCTGTCAGCTTGGAGCACAGTTTAACAAAGGGACCCTATGGGAAATGCATTCAAATGTCTTCTCCTCTGAACCCACTGAGCCAGTTGGAACCAAACGTGATTACAATACTCTTTAGATGTCTGCCTTCAAAGTTGTGATTTTTATGTTCATACCTCATTCAAGATGGCCGCCAGCAGGGAACATAGTTTAACATAGGGACCCTATGGGAAATGCTTCTCCTCTGAAACTACCGAGCCAAATCGAACCAAACTTGGTCACAATAGTCCTTGGGTGGTCCCCTTTGAAGTTTGTGATTTTTACGTTCTTACCTCATCCAAGATGTCCGCCAGCGTGGAACATAGTTTAAC
>MJUU01030370.1:0-15510 GCA_002080025.1 Modiolus philippinarum
GACGCTTTTCAAATGCTGTTCGCACTCACACCCCCTGGTATGTAGTACAATCAACAGCTTGTTGGCAATGCAAACTGCAGTTTGGACAGATCTGTTTGCCAGATGGTTATATCAAGCAATTTATCTAAGGTATAGACATTCAACTTGGACAAACAAGAAGCATCGATCGAACTAATTACAGGACCATCGGAAGCACTAGCAGATGATCTGGGATGTAAGTCCTTGTCTGGCCTTTGTGACCTTACTGATCAGCAAATGAGCTTTCAAAAGTACTCTGAATCAGTATTTCAGGATGTTGATATACAGACTATTTCAGTCTTTAACAGTGCACAATGTTATAACGTGGAAAATTATAAAGACAACATAACAGTAAACATCTACAATGGCCAAAAACTACAATCACAAGCCACCACCCACTAGAGAACTACACTTCAAAAAACACAAAATAGACTACAGACAAACATAAATAACTATAGGAACTATGTCTCTTCGACTGTAACACAACCATACCATATCTACTCCTTGCTGAATGGGAGATATTATGCTTAAATCCGGAAAACTAAATGATGTAAATAGCAAGCAACAACAAAACTATGTACTTAGCCAGCAATGACAAATAACTAAATACCGAAGATACTGTGAATTTATTTTCTGCAGATGCGCTTTTCGACAACTTATGTGTCTTCAGTGCAGATAAAATCTAAACTTTTGGAAGACCATAAATTCAAAGATGTTTTAAAACTGATAGAGAACAAATAACCAATAAGATCTAAATGTAAAGCCAAAATGAAGCAAGGACAGAGCTTTGCATGAGGGAGATACTCCTTAGTTTTCAAAAAAGTACAAAAATTTAGATATAGCAAGTTTCCAAATAGTATCGGTTTTCGGGTCAGAACCGAAGTACTGACTACTGGGCTGGTTAATACCCTCGGGGACTAATAGTCCACCAGCAGAGGCATCAACCCAGTGGAAACAAATAGCTAAATACCGATTAAATTAGCCAGCAACAACAAGACAATGTACGTAGCCAGCAACAGAAAAAACGATGTACTTAGTCAACAACAACAAAATGATGTACAAAGCAAAAACAACAAAACGATGTACAAAGCAGTAACGTATAGCCATCGACTACAAAACGTTATAGGGAATAGCCATCGACTACAAAACGTTGTACTTAACCAACGACTACATAACGTTGTACTTAGCCAACGATTATAAAACGATGAACAAAGTCAATAACTACAAAAAATGTACTTACCCAACGACTACAATACGTACTTACCCAATGACTACAAAACGATGTACTTACCCAACGAGTACAAAAAAGCTGTACTTCGCCAACGACTACAAAAATATACTTATTCAACGACTACAAAAGGATGTACTTAGCCAACGACTACAAAATGATGAACTTAGCTAGCAACAACAAAACGATGTACATAGCCAGCAACAACAATACGATGTGTTTAGCCATCGACTTAAAACGTTTTACTTAGCCAACGACTACATAACGTTGTACTTAGCCAACGATTATAAAACGATGAACAAAGTCAATGACTACAAAAAAGTGTACTTACCCAACGATTACAAATAACTAAATACCGAAGTTACTGTAAATTTAAATTCTGCATATGCGCATTTCGACAACTTATGTCTCTTCAGTGCAGATAAAATCTAAACTTTTGGAAGACCTTAAAATCAAATACGTTAAAAAATGATAGAGAAGAATTACCCAATATGATCTAAAAGTAAAGCCAAAATCAGCTAAGGACAGAGCTTTGCATGAGGAAGATACTCCTTAGTTTTCAACAAAATTTATAAAATTTTAGATAATGCATGGTTCGAAATACAAAACGTACTTACCCAACGACTACAAAACGATGTACTTACCCAACGACTACAGAAAAATTGTACTTAGCCAACGACTACAAAAATGTACATATCCAACAACTACAAAATGATGTACTTAACCAACTACAAAAAAGTTGTACTTACCGAAACGACTACAAAACGTTGTACGTAGCCAACGACTACAAAACGTTGTACTTAGCAATCGACTACAAACGGTTGTCGAAGTATAAGGAAACGTAGTATACCGGATGTATTCAAGTTTCACAATCAATTCTTTAGATACAACTCTGACAAATTACATGGAAATGTTCATAATAACTACTCTAGGAGTGAGACCAAGTGTGCCTTGTTTTGATACCTATTTCCTCCCATACTAGTTTTTCCCCCGAGGGAAAACTGGATTGATCCTATTTTAATCCAAGAAAATTTAGGATCAGAGCCTTTTCAAAAACACGTTGCAGTTTTTCCCCCATGCTAAAAGTTAACCCTTTAAGTTGGATATGAATATTCAATGTACATGATTGGTTTGCATAGTTTTTTATGATAAAGTATTTTATTACATACTTAGTAGAAATAAAAGCGTTTTTGCATGATAAATATGACCGGAAGTAAACTGTCGATATTTTCACACCCCAGGAAAATAATAGGTTATTTTATGCTCCTCGTGCATCTCAGACAAAATAAACGACTTCCGGTCCATATTGGCCTGGGCAAATAAACGACTTCCGGTCCATATCGGCCTGGCATTTCTAAATATCGGAAGTATGTAATAAAAAGTTTAATACATGTGCATTTCCATATTGACCTGATTATCATCCCTCGACCCATATTGTCCCTCGACTTCGTCTAGGGCCAATATGGGTGTCTCGGGATGATAACCAGTCCAATATGGAAATGCCCATGTATTAATCTGTATTTATTGCAAAAATTGTTAAATATTTAAGGAATAAACCTGATTTATTTTTCTTCCATGATTAATAACTGCATTCGACCTTCATATCATATAAATTCCACGAAAAAGATGTTGATTTAATTCAACTGCAAGTCTGTCCATCTGTTGGAAAAAAGTTTTACTGGCCTTCGTACATATTAATACTGCATACAAGATGTGAAACTGATATACCATAAATCTAGGAAAATGAACTTAACAAGCTAAGGGAATGGCAATAGGACGAGACCGCTAAAGCATTAATAGAGAGACGAAGTAAATATACACTTCCCCATAATTCAAGCAAGGAAGAATTCATTTTGGATTTAAAATATAGATAAATAGTACACAGATTTGGCAATTTATTGAACAATAATGGTAAACCATCAGTAAAAACAATTTGTTCCCAGCCGTTCAACCACCCAGTCTCATAAAGCAATGCTTAAAACGAAATCAGAAATAAAGGGTGTAAACATAACTTTGATAAGTGATAAAAAGTTTGCTTTTAGACTATAATTTAATTCACTTATTGTCTCTGAGTGAAATTCAATGATCGTTTATGAAACAAATATGCTATTTTAGGGTATATTCGAACCTACGAAGTTAGTATGTAGTATGACCACCTCGTTTCCGGTAAAGTCCTCATATACTGTTGACTAAACGACGGAATGTTATTTCGGGGTTATTTTGCCACTTGGTTACGATTGCATCATGTTATTCCTGGATATTTTGGCAAGCAGGGGTTCTGAAATTAACTTCTCGACCAATGAAATCCCACAAGTTTTCAATTCGATTCATGTTCGGTGACATGGTTGTTTGTGGAAAATATTAAGTGTTGCTGAACTTATGGCGAGGTGTATATACCACCCAAAGAAGTATATTTTCTGAGTATGATACCCCAGATGAACATACTCTATTCAGGCAGTATGTGTTCTATACTGAATACACTTATCAATATAGAAATATAGATAAAAACCTGAAAAATAACTTTGCGGTTATTGTTTGCTACATTGAACTATGCATTCATGTTTTTAGTATGTAGTATGACCACCTCGTTTCCGGTAAAATCCTCATATACTGTTGACTAAACGACGGAATGTTATTTAGGGTTTTTTTTTGCCACTTGGTTACGATTGCATCATGTTATTCCTGGATATTTTGGCAAGCAGGGGTTCTGAAATTAACTTCTCGACCAATGATATCCCACAAGTTTTCAATTCGATTCATGTTCGGTGACATGGTTGTTTATGGAAAATATTAAGTGTTGCTGAACTTATGGCGAGGTGTATATACCACCCAAAGAAGTATATTTTCTGAGTATGATACCCCAGAGTAACATACTCTATTCAGGCAGTATGTGTTTTATACTGAATACACTTATCAATATAGAAATATAGATAAAAAACCTGAAAAATAACTTTGAGGTTATTGTTTGCTACATTGAACTATGCATTCATGTTTTTGTTGACGATCCCACATTCATGATTCAGAATAAACATGGATGTGGCATTGTTGGACATTAAGAAATGAATTCCAAGTCTGTGCTAGGGGCTGTATTGAACTTACTCTTAGGTATGAGCAAAGCTCATTGTTCAAAGCCTCGTGATGACTTCATGATGAAAAACAACAACAATAGCGTTGTTCCATTGTTTGTTTTACCCTGTATTTGTAGAGACTTTGTCTCATGTTTATTTACTCCATATCCTTTAAAGTTTCTTATTGATTCAGTGACGTCATTAACGTTATTTTCGGTCAAGAGGGTAATGTATCGACAGGATGGCAATTTAAAAGGGAGATATATCAGGATGATCTGTCAGAATTATATAACGCATTGACCCATGGTTGTCTAATGTTCGAGGTCGTAAGGAATGGACCAAAATAACACATACTAATTACACAATATAAACCAAAAATTTTTTTTGTATGAAGTATAATATATTAAAATATTTACTTATGACATTGGTGACGTTCACTTGCTGGATAATGATCACATTAGTGGAAGGCTTTTGAGAGATGAGGATTTTTATGTGGCAAAAACGTCAAACTGTCCATTTTAGGGTGATCAATTGGACTGATTTTTTAACCCCTATGAATGTATTTCTTATATTTTAACACATTTGATCTGCTTCTATATCGCCTATTATCATTTCGTCTGTAATTGTATTGGTTTTGATCATATTACATCTATTTTTAAGAAGTAAGAAGTGCAACTAAAAAATACCTTTTCCCTAAACAACGTCAGTAGAATACCAAAGGAACAAAACAGAAGAAGACCAAGTGAGTCCAGAGACAAGGCTAATCCAGAAAATGAGAAGAGAAGACACACCCACAAAACACACGAACATGACAAATACAAATTTTTTAACAATCAAAGCACTCACAGTGTAAAAAATGAGAGTGAAATCAGAAGTCCCTATACGACACCCGTCATATTGACAATGAGTCAGTTCATGATTAAGTCAAAATTTGGGAAGACGTGAATCTATCTGAATATGTCCGGTCAATTTGGGAAACCGACCCTTCATATCCATGTACTGTGTAGTGGTGACGGCTATAGAATCTCAAACGATTGATCTGTGACTGTGAAAGACACATTGTAAAGCCTTAGAAAGTTCTTATCCATGTTAATTATATATTAGACAATAGATATGTGGTGACAATTACTGAATTTTGTTTTCGTAGACTTTTAATTATCTATTCTTTAACGACAGATCACGAGATACCTAGTCTAAGAGGAAGTAATAAATGGAAATCTATTGGTTCAAATAAATACGCCCAATGTAGCAATTAAAAATATAAATTTGGACGTTTTTTTTCATATTTAGTCTTAGACAACGATTTCTACTACTCCTAATCATGGCCTTCACCTTAACATCTACTGAAATATATCTATTATATATTATTTTGGCTGCTTTGGCCGGTGCTTCACTGGCGTTACATATCATATCAGTAATTACATTGTTTAAGCACAAAACACTTAGGACAAATCATTTCCTGAAATGTTTACTGTTCCTGAACCTGGATGATATACTTTTTCTCATTGGATGTTTGAACTATGGAATGCATGTTATGACAATATACGTTTTCGGACATAGTCTGTGAAATAAACACTCTGTGGGTCATGGGATCTGCAACATTTTCCTTATACATGGCGTTAGTTATTTGTACTGATCAGCTGGCTTGCACATTTGTCAATGCCGGTAAATATTTTAAACTGTTAACATCTTATCCATTTATTTGTGTAGGAGCTGTTGTCTGCCACGGATACCCATTACTTTACTTGCTGTTGCCGACATCTGCCAAAAATCGTCCGTGCCTAAACAAAACTGGCAATGATGTCACCACATTTCTTCTGATGATATCTGTACTATGGGTGCTCCTAGCAACGGCTATCATTATTATTTACATCGTCATTATTATAAGGATGGTTCAGCAGCACAAGAGGATGTTAGAAATCGTACAATCAGAACAAATGCAACTAAATAGATACAAGAAACTAAAAAGAGGTGTAATCACACTAACTGTAAGTATTGCTATTATAGCTGTGACAGTCGTACCAGTGTTTGTATTAGATTGCCTTTCGCTTGCAGGATATGGAAGTCCTACCGACTACCGCATTACTGAAATTCTCTCACTGATAAAACCAATGATAGATCCGGTGTTGTATGTGTTACGTGTAAAAGAATATAGAGAAAGACTGTTTAAATCTACATGATGTAAAACACAAGTCCATCCAACAAACGACTCTTGATGGTGATGGTGTATAGTGACTTGTTGTTTCTTGCTTGTCAGCTGTTGTACTGTCATCATACCAATGCTGTATAGGAAAAGACATTTATGTCATCAAAACCTGAACTGACTATCTTTCTTGTGACAGCTATGGCATCCCTAAAAACAAGATGAAAATAATTCTGTAAACAAAATTATTTTCTTTCATTAAAATGATAATCTCATAAAGGGTGTTATCTTTGATTTGAAATAACAAAATACCGAGTACTGAGAATTTAGGTTCTGCGGACGCGCATTTCGACCACTTAAGTCTCATCATTGCAGATCATATCAAAACATTTGGAAATCCATGAACCGAAACATTTGTAAATCTGATAGAGAACACATTACTAATAGAAAGGATATTTGCTGCTTTTAGAATTAACGCATGTTATGTAATAGGTACACACATTAATGAAGAATTGCTTAAGTTGTTAGAACACTTTGTAAGTTAATTGTATGTTTGTTGCCGATCCCGCGTCCATGGGTAAAAAACATTGAAGAAGCATTGCTTAACATCTAGCAAAGAATTCCGCTCAAACTGGTGCTATAGGCCGCCTTAAACTTACTAAAAGTGTCAATGAAGCTCATTGTTGAAGGCCTCATGGTGACTTCAAGATGAAGAACAACAATAAAAGCGTTGTTCCATTGCTTAATTTTACCATGTATTCGTGGAGACTTTGTCTCATTTGCATTTACTCCATATCCTTTCTTTGTTAATTACACACTTTCTCCTCGTTATAACCGATGTTTGTATTTCTCAAGTCCAAAGTTGTTTTACTTTATAATATTTTGTACCACAAATGGATACATGAGAATGTGTTTTACTTCTATGGTTTGTATAATTTATGTTATTATATCAACAAAAATGTTTATGGTAACGTTATTGTCTAAATCTTTGATGCATTATTATTAAAAATCTAGCTTTATTTTTAAATCATCCACATTCATGTAGGCTTATTAGGAAACCATGATCATTTTCTTTGATTTTTTATTTCTGTTTGTTTATTACATCTATAAAAATTGAAAGAATGGAGTTAATGTACATGAGACATAGTCTCTACAAATACCAAGCAATGGAACAACGTTGTTCTTTATCTTGACGTCACAATGGGGTCTTTAACAATGGGCTTTGCTCATAACTTATGGTAAGTACAAGATAGCTGCTAACACCGGTTTGAGCGGAATGCATTGCCTAAATATCGAAAGACGCTATCCATGTTTGTTTTTAGTTATGGATGCGATATCGTCAGCAAACATGACATTAACTGGTAAATGATCTCACAACCTCTGCCATCCGTTGCCCGACAAAACAACTAATTGAAGACGATTACAGCAAATAAACAACCATAGGGCACTGATTGAGACAATTGCAAGACTGTAGATTGGTAGGAAATTTCCTGCTCCGGCTCCCCACAATTTGGTGGGGTCAGGAAAAAAATCCAAAGTTTCATTTAAATGTCTGCTCTACTCTACTCTGCTCTACACTATGAAATGAAATAAGGGACCGACCATTTAACCTGAAAGGGGTGGGGGGGGGGGGGGGGGNGGGGGGGTTATGGTCTTTTTTTTTCTGGACAGAAAATTATTTATTTTTGGCACATGTACCAACAAAATATTTTTTTGCAAAATTAACATTATTTTTTTGGACAGAAAGCCTCCTTCAGAAATTTTTTTTCATCATTTTGGCAGCCAAAATATTTTTTTCACATAAAATCAGATCCAAAATATTTTTTTTAGAAAAAAAACCATGGCTCCCCCCTTCAAGTTAAATGGTCGGTCCCTAAATAAGCTGTGAGAATACACAGACCAACACATAAACTGAGAAGTCTTTGGGTGTCATCCAATAGAAAGGTAGGATGAGTTGACGTTTTTGTTGTCGATAATTCGTTTGTCGCTGTTTTTAGACTTTAAAGATGATTTTTACATTAATAGTATTTTCTTTGTTAAGAAGATCCTTGGAGCTTATTCTGCCCCTTAGCCGAGTTTTTTTTTTAATTATCGATTGACAAAACACTGGATTTAAAACTAAATTGCATTGACAAGACACTGGATTTAAAACTGAAATTGCAATCAACAATGTAAAGTCTTTACTACTTAAATCTCATAATATTTTGTCGTATTTTTGGAGGAAAAATACCCTTTGCAAGAGCGTCCATATTTTATCGATATATTTATATTCCCACGTGCACCTCACAAAAGCATCTTACTTTAGGTTCTTAACATGTAGGCGAAACATACATTTGGCAAAAATTACCATTTTGATAGATGGAACACATATTTGGGACAAGGTAAAGACAAAATTGTATAATGAAATCAAATTATTTTATAGAACTGGCATTCTATTCACGTGGCAATTGTTGATGTAAGATAACTGACTAATCAAAAAGACTTGTAGATTTGTTACTTTTTTCTCAAACAACGGTAGAACAGAAAATCAATACGCTACCATTGTCAATCGTTCTTAAAAATCTTAGCCACATGATTCCTAATCTTTTGCATGCCAGTCAGTCTGTTGAATGCATTACCATGTTTTTTGTATTCGGTCATATTGGTTCATTACTTACTTAAAAGTTGTTGTCCGTTGTACATGATTTAGACACGCGTTATATATGTTACGGGTAATTTCAAATAATTCAAGCAATTCAAAGAATGACAAAAATATTTAGGCTATTTGCACAGTAAGTAACGTCGTCTTGCGAGGACATAATTTTCTACGATTTTCCCCGATTGTCATGGATTCAACCCGATTTGATAGGCTGAAATACTGCTTTGTGTTGTTATTCTCCATCATATTTTGCAATTTTTACTTAAATGTTACTTCTTTTTCTTTATAGTCCTGATTTTATACGATTTGTCTGTGAATATTTCAATTAAAATGATACCACAGCTTTAAATGCAGGATAATCATGGAATTTGTAAGCAAAACATGATAGATGAAATTGAAATCTAACGTTTATTCTCAAAATTAACTGTCGCAACGAGGTAAAATAAGCTGAGTAGACAAATGATTTGGATTTATATTTTTCTTGTATCGCATAATTATCTGCCTGTCTGCATTTGTGGTTCTCATCCAGATTTTCCATTCTAGAAATAAAAAATCCTACATAAGGAATTATATGCTCCAATAAGTAACAAATGTGTTAAAAATATAGTTTACTGATTGTCCAGCATAATGCCAAGTCAATATAATGCATACAATATAGTACAATTGCGTAATTATAATGTATTTCATATTGGCATAGTTATAGATCCGAGGTAAGTCATATTGGCCATAGGCGCAAGCTACAATCAATCAATCAATGCTACATCAAGTTTTCGTGACACGAGAAACCCTACAGTGCATACTCCTACTTCAGACCACATAACTAACCAACCCTTACTGTAGTTATTTATCACTACCATCAGCGATATGGCATCCCCTTTTTCTACACCCTGCTTTTCTGTTAACAATAAATACCACCTTCAGACATCCAGGCTATATAGTTGTCTGCGACAAAACGGGACTCATATTAACAGGAAAATATGTACATCGAACTATTTTTTATCTTCAGTATGAACACAATTCTAAAGTTTGTTTTATATCTATTCACAAGTTAAAGGATGAATCAAATGTTACATGTTGGTTCATAATGAATATTTTGACACCGTTTAAATAACTTAATACCGAAGTTACTGTGAATTTAAATTCTGCATATGCGCATTTCGACAACTTATGTCTCTTCAGTTGTCGTGTCGTGTTTATTGCTCTTAAAGAAAAAGGACATCCGTTATGACCAGATTCTATGATAATCATCTCGATCATTTCAATTTAATGACGGAAAACCGGTGTAACAGACAGTCCCTACCAACGACAAAAGGTTTATAAAGGACATATATCTCAACTATTGGAGTCGTGGGCACAACTTTGTTGTTTGACTGTGCTGTTCCCAGGGTCGACCAATCAAATGCAGTGATGCTGTGACTAACTCATTGTTTGCTTTTATATCAATAACTGGCAGTAACTTTGTAAAAAGATGACAAAATGTTACATTGTAAAAAAATCGACTTTGAAAAAAATTCTTAAAACGCTATATTAAAGTAGATAGATTTTTTTAGATATCAATATCTAAATGATTTAATACATATTTAACAAATTTTGAGTTACTATCATTTTTTTCAAAGTCGATTTCATGGTAAATTCGCATTCATGCTTTCACGCAATATCCTTGGTATCTGTTTACTAAATTTTTAGCAATTTCGGTCTTGTTATTTACTCTGCGTATTAAGTCTATTTGGCATATTTTTTAATGTATTTTTTCATAACTTTTATTGCACTGGAAATTATGATATTATCACAAAAGTCATTATCTGCTTTAGCAGGCGTGACATCTACGGTACAATACTAAAAAGATGTGACTGTTCAAGATTATTAAACTAGAATCTCTGCCTACTTAGCATGTATCGCTCATCTGGCGAAAACTAAAATAGTTTTTTTTTTTTATAGCGTTGGATGACAGAAAATGTTTTCTGCTGGTGGCCATGTTTTCTATCTGAACTTGCAATATAACTCCTTAAAGCTGGATGAAATTAGTAATTTTTGAAAAAGGCCTTCCTGAATACATCGGGAAATGAAAATGAAATGAAAAGCCAAAAAACGTAGAAAGAGGAAATTTCAAAACAAAAAACCCCTAAAGCACATGCAATTTATATTTAACACAAATAGAGACAACATGACAAAAACAAAACATTTCAACAAAAATAAACAAGAACGCCTCAAAATTACAGCACTGACATAGTGAAAGCCTACAAAAACTGGAGGTATCATCATTTGATGATGTCTGCTCAACCAGTCACACAGACACGTAAAAATACTATGTTGAAAGCGGATATAGTCATTTTCTAACCCTTCGACAAATTCAATCAAAATTGATGCCATAAAAAGATTCCCCGTGCTTGACTGAGGTGCATGCTCTTTTTATTTTGTCAGTTATGGTGTACTGGTTCATATGAAAATTTCTCATATAAATTCAACATTTGTCTTTCTTGTTTTGTAAAAATAAGCTATGTTTTGCCATCTACATGTGTATTTATAAATATTGCCCAAAAACATAAAGACAAGTGCATTATGAATGTCAAGCAGATACAAAAATCGCGGGGAAAAGATCGTGTAAGTGTTCTCACCCAGGCGGTTGGTTGAGACGGAAAATGGGTGGGTGAGACGGAAAAATCTCACCCAGGCATTGGTTACATAGAAAGCACTACAGGTAGGGTGAGAAAAGGAATTCTCACTTTTGAGACAGGACAGTTCCTATTTTTAGCGGTGTGAGATTTCCTTGTCTTGTACCCCCCGGTACAAGACAGAAATTACCAAGCAACGTAATCAGACGTCATTGACGTCGCTTAGGAACATCGGATGTCAAGTACGGCTTGGTGGGAAATAAATCGTAGTTCGTGATTACAAAAGTGAGAAAATAAATCAAACACCGTTGAAAATGCAAGATTTAGAAATCTCAGACACCCTCGGGTAAGATTTCAATGGTTCTCTGACTCGGCAAGCCTCGTCAGAGAAATATTGAAATCTTACCCTTGGGTGTCTGAGATTTCTTGATCTTGCCTTTTCACCGGTGTTAGATTCATATAATCTTACACCGCTAAAAATAGGAACTGCTGTGTCTCAAAAGTGAGAAACTTGGATGTTGTTGCGTTTCTCAACATTTAGCAAGTGAATTCCGCTCAAACCGGTTCTAGGGGCGTCTTGAACTTACTATGAGGAAAGAGTGTTTGCTCTTTGTAGCAGTAATCAAGGTGACTGCAATATGAAGAACAACAATGAAAGCGTTGTTCTATTTGTTTACTCTTACCATGTATCTATAGGGATTTTATCCAATGTACATTTACTCCATATCTGTTCACGTTACTTGATACTTCTCTGACACTCAAAAAGTAAACAAGCAAAAATCATTCATGTAAACTCTGGTTGCTTCAGTTTATAGTTTATATACATTTATATGCATGAACAAATTGTTTTCACACTGGTGGCCATGCTCTATGTTTATATCTAATATAATGGATAATTTTGATAAAGATCCGTCCATAATCATTCCACTACAGTTTATTTAAACACGCTTCAGTGGTTTGAGAGAAGATTATTAAAATTATATTATCTCAAATCAGATCCAATGTTATTTTTGCGAGGTTCGAATGAGATGAGCAGTGTTTGTAAAGGACCTTCCATAATCTATTCCAATGCAGTTTACTAGCAGTTAAATTTGCTGCAATATTTTTAGAACAGAAGATGAAAATCACGTTTTTCACATGGCGCCTTGCGTTAAACTATGTTTCGTGTTGCCAAACATACAGAATGAAGAGAACAATTTTCGTCAAGGACTGACCATTAATGGAGAAAAGATAACAAGAAACACTTACAATGCCGAACATTACAATCACATGACACAATCCACCAGGGAACTGCACAAAACAAAATGACAAAAGACAATCATAGACAACGATAGGAACTCGGGATAGCCGGACTTGGTATCTGCACTAGCAAACAGCTAGCGGTACGGTTAAACCGATTTATGGGTACCCAAACCTCCCCTTTCTCTATCCCGTTTTCCTATCGTATAATAAACATACAAATAAAAACCAATACAGGTAGACCACTAACTCCAAGACCACAATCTTGAAAAGGAAAGAATAAGACAAAACGTAATTAAGAAAGATGGGTGCTGGCCGCTAAACTGCCGACTAACTCAAGGAGTCCAGTCTGCTGCCATACATCATTCATGTAAAATTGGGTTGAATTCGCATGAATGTTTTAAGAGTAGATGATGAAATATCATTTTATTATGATATTGCTATGGTAACACAAGTGGCAAAACCTTCACTGAATCCAAATCAAGATTAAAAACCCAAGTTTACAGTCAGTACCTTAAAAGGACTAAAAGGGTTACACATTATATACATATTAAACGGGGAAAATAACACTTGTATACTACAAGAAATGGCTTCATGTATTTTTTTTATAAAATGTGGCTTGACATGAAATATAGAGTGATGAAAGAGAATGACAGAATACTTTTTGTACGTCTTTGTGTATTGTCTTCTAAACTACCACAGATATGTTTAAGTATGTCCTTGTGTTGTAAACTTTTACTTCAGTTTAGCTCCAGTAAAAGTTTTGTCACTTGGTTGACCTTAGCAATATTAACAATACCGATGAAGCGAAATTGAATGACGCCAAAATGTTTATTGAAGTAATGGTTTGATAACAGTTGGAAAAAAAGGCCTTTGTCAAAAATGGCAGTCACATCTAGCATAGAATTATTAAATCCGTGCATCTAGTGTCTGATAGACTTTTTCATAAATTTCTTTGCAACTATGTCCCGACTTGAAATAGAAAAAGAGGTTTTAACCAGAAATATCCTTTCTCATCAGTTCATATCCGTGACATTCATTACATTTATCAATAAATAAAGTAAATATTCAACAGCTCAAAAAATATTTGCCTAATTCGATCACACATCGTGCAAAAAAGCCACTAAACATTCACTTGCCTTTTTTCAGTATTCGGAAAAATTAGCTTCGTTGGTCATTTATAGGTCTATAACTGTTTTGCCCCTAAATTCATCATTTTCTTAAAAGTTAACTTTTAATCTAATTGGCATCGTTTAAATTAAGGGACTAATCGCATAAAAGCCAGGTCAATTCGGGTAAAAGTCAGGATACATTAAAATTGAAAATCAGGAATTACGGTCTTCCAGAACAATTCATGTCGTTTTTCTCTTGTCGAATTTCGATGTCTTTGAAGTGTCGATACTGTAAGTGGTTTTATTTGAAAATTTGTGCTTTAAGGTGGGACGTTACCAAATCATAGGTTAAAATTTTTGAAAAATATTTTGTAGAAAAGAAGAAGTCAATAAGGTGTATTAGAATATGAAATCCAAAATTGGGGGTACCGTGCATTTTTTCCCGATCGTCTAGCCTCAAAGGTGCAGAAAATTGCAGGAAAATAACAAAGACATATAGAAAAATACACAAAATTCGGTGCCAAAATTTTGTTGGATTTAAAAATTCAATAACCAAAAACTATTTTTCCATGACCAAAAATTAACATAACATTCTTGAGGAATAGCGCAATCTTTTGATATGCAGCTTTACAGGGGGTACCGTTCACTTTAGAGAAATATTAAAGCTCGAACACAAGCAAGACAGTAAAAAGGTGCTGTTTTATGTTGACGTGGCGTCAAGATTTAGGGATGTTGTTGACGTTCACTGTTTAAAACGTTTTTGTTGCATTTCGATCAAATAATTCTGCATACAGGCGCGTAGCTAGGGTTCTAATGACTTGGAAGCACATAAAAAGGTCGAGAGATCTTGGGTTACCCGAAGCCTCATTGATTGTAGGGCGAAACCCTGGAGGGGACCAGGGAGCATCTCCCCGCCACCTGGAAGCTCAGCCTGTAAATTTAGGGGATTAGAACATTACAAATAATTCATCAAATATTTGTAGTGAGTCTAGTGTGTACTGGATCACTAAGAGTATTCCCTGCAGTGGGCATATTTCCTTTATATCAGGACGAGAAAAAGTTAATGAATGAAAATATTATAAGTAAAAGAAGAAAGAAATGAAAGTGGAAGTGACAACCGGGGCAACGAGTTATGATTGCCACTGGAAAAGGGGACATATGGGTAGGGGCAGGAAATTTAGCCATCTATATCACCTCGTAAGGCTGCTCTCGTTGGAAAAATATAGAAGGGTTCTTACTAGCACATGGAGCGTGGCGTTTCTCCTAACAGTTCGTCGTGACAATGGTTCGCGGCAAGGTGTTTCGTATTCCGTACAGACAGGGCATTCCCCTACCCATCATCTGTGACGCTCCCGGCAGTTCTGTAGACGAAACCCCTGAAAACCGATTCAGGTTCCGGGTGTACTTGTTCAACTATGGCATTTTTATTAGGCATATACTTATTGAAAAAAG